>OMNS01086112.1:0-14957 GCA_900303225.1 Laemonema laureysi
CACACACACACACACACACACACACACACACACACACACACACACACACACTTCTCCCCAGTTGGTCAGAAACCCTGTAGAGAGGGCCAAGCGTGTTATCACACCAGGCAAGGTCACAGTGGGTAAACACTGGACGCTACTGTGTACACCTTTCCCATGGCGGTGCTCCTGTCCCCTGCTGCCACCACACCACTATGTCACAGCTACTGTGTTCCACTGTGGAGGTAACCACAAGCAAACGTTGTTGTGCATAATAAACAACAACAACAACAACAACAACAACAACAACAACAACAAACAGACATAACTTTTCCCTCACTGGAACATTCACATTGATAAAAAATTTGAATAGAGACAAACTAACCGGAAGTACGACATTGAAACACACACACACAGCCTTGTTGTAGGACTGCTGTGATTTGCATACATTCAAACCACTCTGCCGAGCTCGTCTTTCCAGGACACATCAGTGCATACAAACACAGGGCTACAGTCTCTACAGTTGTAACACAGAACTACTACTACTACTACTACTACTACTACTTTGGAGAAAAGTGCCTGCTAAATGACCAAATGCTAAATAGCCCCCCTAACATACATAGACAATATGGAAGTCTATAGTATATATAGAATCGGTTTGGAAAGTGTGAACTGAGCATGCAGTTTCATAGCTAGTTAGCTAGTGCAGTGCCAGCACTGGCCCACTGCACTTTGACTGTAATTACACAGGATCACGACTGGCTTGCATTTAGCCCTGCGGAATATTGGACAATCAGGGCCTTGATGAGACGATGAGACGTAAATCTGTGAGCTTGTGTGTGTGTGTGTGTGTGTGTGTGTGTGCGTGTGTGTATGCGTGTGTGTGTGATTCCATAAAGTGTGTTATCTCCTCACAGCAGAAGAGGCAATTCATCCGGCGACATATTGATTATCTTACACAGCAATATTTCTTCTTCCTAATCACTCCTACTCTCTTTCTCTCTCTCATCTCTTTTTCTGTGTGTGTGTGTGTGTGTGTGTGTGTGTGTGTGTCTCTCGCTCTCTACCCTGGTTCATGAGCCATGTGCTGTGCTCCCCAGGGGGGTGGACAACAATAACCTGGAAGAACGTCCCTATCTCCAGAAGCAGTATGTGAGCCAGAGGATCTCACACACGGACATGTGCACCCTGACTGCCCGGCCACCCGGCGTCGACGAGGCAGAATGGCTCGCCACCAACAGTGCGCTGCCCCGACCATACACACACACATACACACACACACACACGCCAATACACACACATACATACATACACACGAACACAGTAGGTCTGTGCAAGACACCTTTAGTTAAGGCAAACCTCATGAGAAGCACTCATGAAGACGCCACAAACATGAAAGCATTCATACTAATTATGATTATGCACGAGTGATGGTGAGTTGATTTGTGTCCTGTTTCCTGGCTGCAGCCATAGCGTTCTTCAAGCACATCAACCTGCTCACCAGCGCTATGTCAGAGTTCTGTACACCAAGCACCTGCCCTGTTGCCTGTGGGCCAGGCAGCACGTAAGTCCTTCCAATCGTTTATACATTAATTTAAAGGGGAACTTGTGGGTAGTATATGCAAATTAACAATGTTTACCTTTTCTTCCCCAACTTTGTCAAATGACAGAGTTGGGGTAAGACTTTGCATCTGCACTGAGTTGCGCCCTCAGAGACACAGAAAGCATTGGCAATGACTGCAGGCATTTTTCACACTATATCCCTAATGCGGACAGATAGAGATAAGAGATAAGGTTGAAAATCTGCAAAGTTATCCTTTAAGTCGAGATGTGGACCAGGATCTATATCACTACTATGTAACTCACTACATCACTTTTCATCTACGATGAGTTGTTTTAGGGTTGCGTTTTCCTTTAATGCACACAAATTCTCTCTCTCTCTCTCTCTGACACACACACACACACACACACACACACACAATGTTGGCTACGTCTAGGGTTTACGTGTGGACGGACGAGCAGGGAAAGAAGCTCAAGTGCTCTGCGCCGCTCTACTTCGACTACGCCATGTGCTACATCCAGGACCTCCTGACCGACGAGGACGTGTTCCCCACCAAATCAGGTCAATGTGTGTCCCTTTCCTCCCCATCCTGCCTGTTCCAGCTGAGTCCAGCATTAGTACAATGGTACATACAGCAGCGGTCTGCTGTTTTATTACACAACTATTACTAATAGCCAAGATCATAATGGCTCATCCATCCCATTCATTCATTCATTCATTCAGTCATTCTTTCATTCATCAGGGGTTTGAGCTACTGCCATCCAGAGAGGCGGTATAAACTGCCCAGAGCTGACAATGTTAATGGTTTCTATTAATGCTACTGTTTACCCCACTGGTTTTACTGATCCTCTGTGGGTCTGTAAAGCTGCTCTGTAAAGCCGAGGATATAATATATATCTCTCTATCTATCCATCTATCTATTGTATTGTATTGATACATGTGTACACCATGAATAGAATATACATTACTATTGTAGTATATACATTACTATTGTAACACTTACTGCCCATGTCTTATATCATTATATTTTTACCTTTATTTCTATATGAATTACATAATATAGATTGCTGTACTAGATAAACAGTTTACGTATTTACTGGTACCAAGACAAAGAATGTATCTATGATATGTGTATGTATGGTATTTATTTCATTTTACGATTAATCCCAAATAGTATATCATGTTTTCATTCATTTCCTCTCCACCATAGTAATAGCACTGGGAATGCTACAGTGATCAATGTCCAGAGTCTTGTGTCAATAGTGTCAAAGTAAATTGTGTGGAAGTATGATCTTTATAGTTACCTTATTTCTATATCTTCGCTCTCTCACAGGTGCCCCGTTCCCCCCAGGCTTTGTATTCCTGGTCCAGAAGGTGTTCCTCCTGTTATTCCGGACCCTGGCCCACTTCTACTGGTCCCACTACAGGGAGACGCTGGCCCTGGGACTGCACCCCCACCTCAACACACTCTTCATACACCTCACACACTTCTGCCGGCAGCACGCTCTGCTGGAGCCCGAGGACACAGAGCCTCTGCAGGACCTGGTCAGGGCCCTGCAGCAGCATGGATACAGCTGAGGGCCACACACACACACACACACACACAGAAACACACACACACACACACACTGCGTAACTGTGGACGTTTCAGTGGTTCACGCATTTTATATCATGTGTCTACGACAATGTGTCTATGGCTGTTACGACAAGGGTTTGAATGTGAGAGGACTGAAGCTCCTTTTGGCTTCATGTGCTGCATATATTAACTTCTGATACACTATGACATTATTGCATGTATTACTATGTAACAAAATGGTTACCAACTGTCATTATGTTTTTTATCTGCTTTCCTAATATGAAATATAACATTTCTAAAATTGTTTTGGCTAATTTGGCAGCAGGAAATGTATAGCTTTCTTGAGAATGAGGTTAAACACAGTGTAGGTATTACATGTGAATCATGACAAACACACATGTAGTTTGGGTTTGTGACAGAAATGTCGGTCAAAATTCAAATGTATTCAAAACGACTATTCAAAAGTTGGCCAAGGTGAATAACAAGCCAACGTTTGTGTTTGTCTCTACTTCATTTTGTTTATGTAATAATTGTGTTGGTTTAGTTTTTATTTGAACATTGTCCACTAAGTAAATAATCCACATTAAGGGAATAGGCATAGACTGTAGGTCATGTTTCAATATTGTAGTTGGTCATTTTGCCTGTTATTTGAAGCCATATTGGTCCTGAAAAGTTTGGCTTTACCAACTGAAATTAGTAGCTCCTCTTTCGTGTTGGCATTGTGCCAGCTGTTTGGTGTCTTCTCTGAGCATGGATTTTTGTGTTTGGAGCAGATTTGGACATGTGGGATTTTTATTGTTTCGGTACTCGTTCTCGAACACGAGAAGAGCACCCCCTGCTGCCAGGACACCGGAAACTACCACGCAGCTAAATAATGCCCAGTCCCCAGGTTTCCACGGTCAATTGTAATTTGAGTCAAACATCTTTAATCTGGGAGACGAGGGCTTAGGACCTTGGTATAAAATGGCACAAACAAATGTGAGTGCTACACAGAGTCCTTACCTGAGCCCTTTAAGTGGAATGGGTTGACATTCCTGAGACACGGCGACTATAAATTGGGTTTTGGACCACCCTCCCTGGACAAGCGGAAAGAAAGAGAGAATATAACAAGTCATGTGTCGAAAACCCCTTGTAGTCTGTCCCTACATATATGTGTCGCGATAAAGGTTACCGTTGCCTTGAACCAGAGCTTGAATGTAGGCAATTGGTTCCCATGTCAATTTACCATAGTTTATGTTTGCCACAAACCGAACACTCTTTTCTTGACGCTCGCAAGTTCTTCAATCTGTCAGAACCAGAACGTTTGCGAAAGGCCTCCCATAATCCCATAACATGAATGTCAAGCCCTTATCTAAACTAAACGAATGGACTAATAACAGTCCTAAATCACATCCAACCAAACGCTATAGCCAAATATAAAGGAGCACCGACTGAAATAAATTATGTATCCTTGAATTCTGTTTTCCTTTTCGTACTGCAGGCCTATACTGACACCTACCGACGTGTTTCCCTACATACGAAATCAAACTATGATGCCTATACAATTATTCTACGAAACAATGTATATCACCGTTTCTAGGATGTTGACATAAATGATGAAAAAGATATTGAATAAAATACATACTTTTCAAATAATATTTATTCAATGATTATGTATAGTTATCTCTTTTTTTATATCTTTTTTTTTATCTCAGTGATTTAAAATTGTAATCCTAATTTTAGTCATTGTTGAACATCATAGAGCAGATGCCAATTTATTTCAAGTCAAATTAATGTTGATACCTTGATACCTTTATTACAACAACTCAAAGGGCTTCTCCTGGTCCACATGAGAAAACATCCTCTATACAAGTGTCTTTTTAGGAGGCTTTCATGCCCAGGGGCCCTTGATTTCATAATCCGTCCATGAGTAGGACTGCTGGACTGCTTCATTGGCACACACACACACACACACACACACACACACACAAGCAAGACTACTCATTTTTGTTGTTTGGGGTTGGCAGCTCTGCACATGGAAGCAGGTACATGGTAAAGCAACACGTGATATGAGATACACAGCGTACAATAAAATATACACTAGTAGCGACAGTTTTAGAGCACCCTGAACAAATACATTTATATATACTTGGCTATTTTCATTAGCAGATGTTTTTTTCCAAAACTAACGAAGAGTATTTGGGCCATGCAAGAAAAAGATAATTTGCCAGTGTGTTTTGAGAATAACATCGGAATTTTATTAAATAAAATTTTATTTAATTAGAAATGTCGACAACAAATACATTTTGAGAATACACTTTATACGTCAGTATATTGTAGCGTCCCGTCCAGATAATTTGATGAGACAAACAAAGTAGTTTGCAATCCAGTGCATTTATTAACTCTTTATTCGGTCACTGTTGGCCATAACCATGCCATACACAGTTCACTCTGAACTCCACTCACTGTACCCATCTCCCACAGGTCCCTCAACCGGGCCCCAGGTCAACTCGTGACCTGGGGCCCGTCTCAGTCTCTGAGGTCCTGGTCCAGGTAGTGACACAGGCGGCTCCACCTGGTGAGTTGGACTGCCCTGCTGTGTGGCGGGCCCTGTGCATGGTGAACAGGGAGAATGGGGTGTGTGGATGGGGAACACAGTCAGTGAATCTGGGCAATTGGGTACATGGGGAAGGGGGCTTCTGTCCACTGGTGGTCTGAGGCCAGTTCTTCTTGGCCTATGTGTGTGGCGGGGCGTGGTGTTTGAGTCATTGTCTCTCTGTGAGGGTGCCTGGGGCTCAGGGTTCTGGAGGGGAAGAGAGTCCCCCCCGTACGGTGCTAACCTGTCTCTGTGGAGTGCCACCTTTCTCCCTCTCCAGTATCTTACAAGGCCCCACCCAGTGGCAGTCTAGCTTAGGGCACCGGCCCTTCTTCTTCACTCCCCAGTCTGTGCCCCAAAAACTCCAGCTCCCTTTTCATGAAGCGGCACTTTTCAGGGTGGAGCTTCAGACCTGCTGCTGCCACTCTCTGCAGTATCTGCCGCAGCGCCCCCAGGGCTGCCTGGAAGGAGCCCCTGTGAGCCAGGATGTCATCCAGATAAACCTGAAAAAACCTGATAAACATGAGTCTTTCTTGGTCACATTGTTCAGTGGTCTGTAGTCCACACAGAATCTCATCTTGGGGCTCCGTTTCTTCGAGACCATCACAACCCCTGAATTGAATTCCAGACAACACCTGCCACAGCTCTTCCTGCTGCCAGGGCTCCAACATGTCACAGTTACGTTTCCATATCTCTCTCACCGCTGACAATCTATCCACCTCTTCCATCGTGGTTGGCTGGATCAGGGGGAGGGGGCCAGAGCACGTAGCGGGGAGTGTTGCCGGAGAGGGGGACTGTCCATTGGCGGGGGTGTGGGGAACAAGGGGCAGGCTACCAAGTGCTGAAGGGGTGGGGAAGCACCTGAACCTGGGAGTGGGGAACTATCACTCACGGCTGGGGGAATTGTGAAATGACATTGCGTCTCTGTGGCCTTCACAGCCAGTGGGTGAGGTCTTGGGGTTTGTGATCATTTTAACAGTGGGGCCCCAAGGGAAGCTCCGTGTGTTCTCCCCTAGGTCCAGCAGGCAGCGCGCAAACTTCAGGGAGTCCAAACCTAGTATACAGGGGTCCTGCACCTCCGCCACCCACACAGGAAAGCAGAAAGCAGGAAGTAGAGCCTGTTCCCCCGTCTGTGCTGTTGGGCTCCTCCTGCTGGTGATGAGCTAGCATGGGACACAACTCCAGGGGTTCGTATCGCCCCATCTATACGGACCCCGAGTCGTTTCCCTGGTCACTAGCATGTTTGGTACACTGTCTGAGGAGATGACCGGGTTGGCCACACCCCCAACAGACTAGGGGGTGTTGGTGAGGTCGTGTGGCACTGCGTGGTGAATGCAGCGACACAGCACGGAGCAGTTCAGTCATCTCCGCCACCCATGCAGGCTTCTCTTGAGCTGGGCTGCTGTCCACCACAGTTCTTACAATAGGGCTGCTTTCCCTCAGACCGCTCTCCGCAGCTCCAGCACCCACAATCTCCCTTTCCAGAGCCAGCTCCAATGCCTCCTGTAGGGTATGGGGGTGTGCCAGTTGGGTCTGGATGCGCAGCTCCCTGGGGGCTATAGCCTGAATGAACTGGTCCCTGGCAAGCTCACTTTGCACTGCGGGGGGCATGTGGGCATATGCCCTCCTTGAGAGGGTCTCAATGTCATTGGCTAACACATGGAGCGGCTCTCCAGGCTGCCTGCCACACAGATCAGAATGCAGGAGACCAGGCTGTTCACACTGTTCAAAACGCCTCCGCAGAGCCCCAACCAAAGCCCCATAGTCACTTCTTTCATCTGGGCAAAGTAACAACAAGTATGTTAATGCATCGTCTGTAAGGCACAATGCCAACTGTAGGGCTTTATTGTCCTCCGACCAGCCTGTTGCCCGCGCTAGCAGTTCAAATTGGGCATGGAACGCCTCCCAACATGCCTTACCTGAGTACCGGAATCTGGTCGCCATGTGCGCCGTCATGGCGTCCCGGCGTCACCGCACCGGGGAGGGAATCTGCACCATGCTTCCCGCTTTGCTGGAGACCAGAAGAGCCCAATCCCGCCTTGGCAGCCAGACTCCTGGCCGTCTCCCTCAAGCGGGCCTTGTGCTCCGATGCACGGTCAAACTCCATCGCCAGATCCGACGCCAAAGCATAATCGCCCCTACCTCCTCCTTTTTAATCTTCGGGCGTCCCCCGCCCCACTGCATCATGTCCAACTTGCAGTAGTTGACGGCAACCCCAAGACGACAAGTCGGCTAGCCTAACTGAAGCTAATGGCTAACGCAGGATGACGAACAGCAGTTTCGCTACAGCAAGTTTTGCTTCTGACACCAAATGTAGCGTCCCGCCGAAGACGGATAATTTGATGAGACAAACACACATAGTTTGCAATCCAGTGCATTTATTAACTGTTCTAACCCTAACAAATTTGGTCACTGTTGGCCGTAACCACTCCATACACAGTTCACTCCGAACTCCACTCACTCTACCCATCCCCCACAGGTCCCTCAACCTAACTCTCCTGACCAATCAACCAATCACATGCAGGCTAAACACACGAACACTGGTGATGGCAACCAACAGTTAGGAGGTACGAACCCGCTAATAACATCCCCCGTAACTGGCCATAACTAACAGTAAGCAAGCACATAATTCAACTGGGTTGCTACAGTATATTTACCTGTACATTTGTTGAATGCAGATTCATGTACATTGTCCTTTTTCAAATAATAAATAAAACCTAAAAGCAAGCATCCCTGCTCTCACGTCTACCCCTGTCACAGACTCTACTGTGGTCAATAACACGGAAAGTGTCACCGAAAACACTGTCCCCTGCCTCAACAGTCCTCCGGAAAAACATGCTGTCTACTGCAGCGGTTGCGTGGAGAATGAAGCTCACTTCCTACTGGTCGGTGACTCCATGACTAGGTTTGTAGAATTACCCAATGGAATAACTTACTGTTTATCTGGCGCAAAAATTCTGGATTTAGTTAACCTCATCCTGGTTCTCACTGACTATCACCCAACTGCCCACACCATTATTGTTCATGTTGGAATGAATGACACCAGGCTCAGACAGTCAGTTAAGCTCCAGCAGGACTTTGAGTCACTCGTAGAGACAATTGAGAGTCTGGGAAAGATCATTTTTGTCGTCTTTTTTGGATGCACCAATGGCTTTTTAACTTTGTCGCTATGGGTCTTGGTTTCATCAGTAATTTTAACAATTTCTGGACCAGGAGGGATTTATACAAGACAGACAATCTCCATCTTAACTACAAAGGAACAAGGGTACTTACCTCAAATATCATCATCCACTTGCAAAACATTTGACCGTCAGGGAGGAGAAGACATAACAGTTACTTTTCCATCCCGATATCTGTAATAGAACCCCATCCTACCCCTTCTGTGTCCCAGTATGTCCCTCTCCTCCACCCCTGGCACCATGGCCAGCTCCCCCCATATCCCAGTCTTTACCAGAAATAAGCCCTGTCTGTGTAGTCCCACAGCATGCACTGTTAACAACAATAACTTCAGATCTATTCATCATCAATTGGCTTTCCACACTTCACCTCATCTAAAAATGGGTCTTCTAGATGTCAGGTCTAGAGCCCTTTATCTGTCAAGACTTTATCATGTCACATAAGTTGTTTGATTTTACACAGTTTGTGAATGGGGTCAGTCACTGTCAGGGTCACACACTTGATCCGTAACTTGAAATGCATTGATGTTTGTGTATCCAACCAAAAAGCTGTGGTTTTTAATGCTCCACTTCCCCGTCCTATCCGTGAGTTCTCTTAGATCCTGTGTTTTTAACTCTGAGTCTACTAGTGCTTTTGATGCCTTTGTAGCCTCTTCTCATCCATGTCCCTCTGAGCAGTATCTTAACATTGATGACAATAACTGCCTGTCTATCCTGGACTCCATCGCACACTTCAAGATTAGAATGCCTGAACATAATGCACAGCCATGGCTCAATAAACATACTTGATCCATCAAGAGACAGTGCAGAAGAGCGGAACATGAATGGAAGGTGAATCAATTGCATGCTTCCCTCATTTGTTTAAAGCATCTCATGGTGAAATATCAGCAGACTGTTAAAAATGCTACATTTTGTTGTTACTCCAACATCATCATCAATAACAGTAACAACTCCAGGACCCTAAAGTGATTAATTCAGTTATTTCACCCCTTATTTTCTCCTATTAGAACCACCCCCTAAAAAATATGAATTTCTGCTATGGTTCCTTAAAAAAGTACAGAATATTAGGCTCCAGATCACATCAACCCCACCTTGATGTTTCAATTTCACATAACATTGCAGTTTAATTTAGTCAGTTTGAACCCACTACTCTATAGTATAACCATATCTCAAATGAAATCCTCGTCCTGCCAATTAGACATTATTCCCACTCTCATCTTTCTAAAGGAGGTACTTGAAACTGTTGTTCCCACCATCCTCTAAATTATAAATAATTCCATAGCTCTGGTTTCATTCCCTCCTAATTTAAACATGCCTTAGTTCAGCCCCTTGTAAAGAAACCCGGTCTTGATCCCTATCTTCCCATTAACTACAGACCCATTTAAAACTATTGTATTGTATTTGATTTGATATTTGGTTTTGAATAATTTTATTTCATTGACTCAAGTAAATACAATAATACTGCTTATACTTAAATACTTTAGTGTTTGTTGTAAAATAAGAACATTACAGTTAATACAGTATACAAATACGTTAATAGAGAGAGACATTGACATACATTTTGTGATTTAAGATAAATAAGGAACCCTTGGATAAGAATCATTAGTTTAAGTTAAAAGGACCCAGAGTCCTCAACCATCTTAGGGGTAAAGGTGCTACAAACACAAGTACTGTCAGACAGAGAGAGAGGCTTTTTGGGCCTGTTAAAGACTCCATCCATATTTAGATAGATAGAGATAGATATTCACATAGTGGCCAGACCCAACCCACCAGAACCACTGAGGCCCACACCATCAAACCAACAATTGAGCCTGTGGTAGTAGCAGTGTGGTACTCACCAGTATGGAGTTCCAGCAGTTAATAACTGCAACTTTGAAGCATTAATAAAGTAATAGTAAATAGTGAATTCATAATTTATAAAGATATTTTCCTCCATGAATATTAATTAGTAAGCAATTCATAATCAGTTATATTATTAATACAATAATTTATCATTATAAATAATATGCTTGGCTTCCTATAGTAGGGTCGGATCATGTTCACACCTAAAGCGAACCAAATTCACTTGGAAGTGGACCAGAGTTCGGCTGTTTGGTCTGCACCACAGTTCGAAAGAATGTTCACACCACCCCAAATTAACTGTACTATCGGTCAAAATGCACCACACCTCAGGGGTGAAAGCACCCTAACTTTTGGTTGAGAGCCACACAGCAGCGGCACTTGTCAATGGCACATTATGGTCGCTTAGCCAATAGTATAATAGTATCATGGTTTTAGGCAGAGCAGATGGTCAATGCTTGACATGTCAGCGCGCTCCCTGAGTGTGTGTGGTGGCGGCTGGTTTAACCTGTGTGCCTTGATTGGCCAATGCATCACAGGTGTGCAGCCTCACCAAGCCCCAGACTATTAATCAGTCTGACTTGGGCCAGGTGAGGCTGCTTAAACCAGCCACCAACCACACACCACAGTAGCAAATGCTGATGATGTCAGGAGGGGAGTCATAGTTTGCCAGAGAAGCAGACATGGTTATATTTGGGCAAAAATAACTTTTGTAGAAGAATAGAATAGTTTGTGTAGTATATGGGGCTAAGCAGCCCATTGCTATGCGGCCCCCTAATGGCCAGTCGGGTTGGACTTGGGGTTGTCAGTGTTGTGTGGGACCGGGGAGGGTCTCACTTGTACAACATAAAAGTCTACTTGCTAGCACGTCTGTGGAGTCAATTTATTCAGGACATTACAGTTTGCACTTGGTATTTCTTTTGCTGTTATTTATTAGTATTGTGTTATTTACTGTTAAATGATTGTCGTTGACTTTGAGGTTTTATGTATTATTAATGTATTCATGTATTAATTAATGTATTATTTATTTATTCATTAATATATGGATACATTTCTTTGCATTTGCCAAAAAAACCCCTTCTTTAATGTTTTTTATTTAAAAAAGATTTAAGTATCAAATTCAGGCACCGTACAGGCACCAGTACCATTTTAAGTATCGTTTTGGCACCAGTATCGGGAAAAAACCCAAACGATACTCAACCCTACTTCCAACCCATTCTGGATCTCAACTGGACTCAACCATTTTTAAAGGTACTGCTGTTCCACATACTGCACACTGCAGACATGACGCAAGCCATCTACCCAGGCTCCGAATTGGTTCACAGTAATAGACCTAAAGAATGCCTATTTCCAAATCCCAACCACCCCTCATCACAGGAAGTGATGCGGGCGGTGTTTCATGCTCTCAAACATTATCGCCATACCTGGAGAACAGGCATGTCTTGGTCAGGACGGACAACATCCCAGCGATGTTTCAGATAAACCACCAGGGTAGCACAAGGTCCAGAAGATCCCTTTGGGTCTCGCAGCAGCTCCTGACATGGGCCTTCCCTCACTTTCTGAGCCAGGGCTTACTGTCCCTTACTGGGGAGCAGAACAAGGCTGCTGATTTTCTGTCATGTCAGAAACCTCACCCAGGGGAATGGCTCCATCCACAGGTGGTGGAGGAGATATGGAGTCACTACGGCAAAGGAGAGGTACATCTTTTTGCCTCAGAGGCTTCAACCCACTGCCTCCATTGGTTCTCCTTGAGGGAGAGGATGCGCTAGCATATACCTGGCCTTCCCACCTACCCCTCTGATCCACTTTGGATCGTTCCCACTTTGCACAGTCGAAAAAAGAAAAGAAAGAAAGCAACAGGGGAAAGCTTGGTGCCTCCTCAGGAGAGCGCAGGAGTGAGGGCAGATCTGGCACTCAAACCCCACCCAGCTGCAGTTGTGGCTTTGTGAACCATTGCTGGCCTGTGACCAGGCTGTGGTCCAGACCATTTTAAACTCCAGAGCACCATGTACCAGGGCACTCTATTCGGGCTGATGGAGAATATTCTCTGATGCAGAATATTCTCTAATACACTTTGTCTTGGCTCTTATTTGATTTTTAGTTGTCTCACTTTAAGAAAGTAGGCTGCTAACTCATTGCACTTTTACCTTAGCACTAATTATGCTCTTAGCTGCTTGTCTAGGGAGGAAATGCTCCTACGATTTCTGGTGACTAGTAGTTGTCTTGCCTACTGATATTGAATGCACTTATTGTAAGTCGCTTTGGATAAAAGCGTCTGCCAAATGACTAATGTAATGTAATGTATTCGTATCGTTATTATCAGCCACGAGTGTCGGTGAACTCGAAATCGCCCAAACCCGAATGTGTTGGAAGGTCTGGGAGCTTACATCAGCTGTTTGCCTGTTATGGTGGGTATTGGGAGGGTTCTACACCATCTAAACAGAGACTGTCACATTGGACGTCCTCCTGTCCGTCCCCCAGATACTACCGGGTCAACATTGCAACACTGCCACTTCCAGTTCTATCATAGTTCTACCAGGGCCATCAACAGAGGGGGTCGATGGTTCCTTGTGATCTTGTTGGTATCAGTTACCCAGTGTATAGTGTTGCCTCTGGCACTCAGTAAGAATGAAATAGAATGAGTTATGTATGCAACTGCGGTTCTATGAATTCTGGATGACTGCCAGAGTTCTGTGTCACTCAGAACCTTGGCATTGTTAACAATCTCCCACTATCTATCTGATGTGATTCAACGTCATGATGTCATGACGAAAGCCTATCAGCATTGAGATTCTTCAGAAATCTTACCGACATCTGATGCACATCTGTGGGCAGCCACTGCTCTACATCAGGCACATTTTTCGCTCAAGTTGAAAAATGTAAACTTGTGCAACACCACGTCTAATCGCATCTTTGCATTGACTGTAATCTGGTTGCGCGAGAAAATCATGTCACTTTTTTTATCCAAAACAACTTACAGTAAATTCAGGTTCATCATTAAAGGAATGATTCACCCTAACAATATATTCTAATATCGGTTTATTGTAGCTACTTTTGAACAGTTGACAATATTCTACATTTTGCAATCATTATTTAAGATTTCGCCAAAAGACTTCTAGATAGCTATGATTTCTATTGAACTCAAAATCCAAAATGCACCGTCCACATAACACATCTATGCAGGTACACCACCAGCGTAGCTCATCTGATATTATCAACCAACTGATCGCTGTCCTGTGCTCCCTTCCTACGTAATATCTGTTCAGCGTTCCAAACCAGTTCAAACTGATAAGATAACATGTCACCTGCACCAGCTGCTGTCAATATTTGTAACACAGAATTGCCAGAATCAGAATAGATAGTAGCAGAAGAATGGATAGTAGTTTATTACTTAGGAAGCTTAGTAAAATGACAGCTTTCTCTTCTGTACCATTCTCAAGCTTTAATAAATAATATTAAAAACAGGCAATTTACTTGTGCTGCCATGTTAATTGTAGTAATATAATTAATATTTAAATGTTTCAAACATTATAGCAGAGGAGATGGTTGTGCTAGAGGTGCTAAAGATCTTGCTAAAGAGGTGCTAAAGACACAGACTTGTTGAAGATCATAAAATATTGGATAAAGAATTTCACATCTTATGTTCCTATGTTAATGTTTTTCCTCGTAATTGTATACCCTCTTATACTGTATCTCTTATAGTATTGTATATATACATATGACATTATAGTACTACAAATAACATGGCAGCACAAGTAAATGCTCTGTGTAACGTGTGTATAATGTATTAAAGGTTGAGAATGATAGAGAAGTGAAGGTTTGCGGAAATCATATTCATGTCATTTTACTAACCTTCCTACTCAATAAACAATATTTGTATCAACTGTCCAATATAAATCTCTTTGTTTTAGAGTGAAGCTCACCATTTCACACTACGCCAATGGTGTTGTGGGGGGAATGTAAAGTCATTTACCGAACTCTGAGAAAAGTAGTAGGCTGCAGTCGCTCTTCCATTGTTAAATATGCCGCAATGTCATCTTTTTCACACTATTTTTCCGCTGGGCAATATTGCCATGCCAATTTTATGAAAATGATCAGAGCAGCAACAATCTTAGCTGTGGAAACATTTAATCAAACAAATGGGAACATGTCATCTTTACTGGCCAATACAACATAGTAGGCCTAATTGTGGGATTAAATGCCTGGCAAAAGTTTTATGTATTATATATATTTTTATAATTGTATAATATA
>OMNS01086115.1:0-11097 GCA_900303225.1 Laemonema laureysi
GACAGACCTTATCTAATACACACGTACCGCTGGTTATCTCTCCAACATGTGTCTATCTAATATCTGGGCAGAAGCAGCGTTAGTCCTACACCCTGATCTAAGGTACGCTCTGAACTGGTAAATACACTGGAAGTCCGTCTGGGTTGATATTTAATGTTTGTTTACAGACTGAAAAGATGAAACTGTTGGAGAACTCGAGGTTCGAGGCGCTGAGCTCCCAGCTGTGTGTGGAGACAGGAGAGTCCCGCATCATCGGGAGGTAAACATGAACTAACATACACATACACATGCTGCACACCAACAAATACACACCAAACATGTTACACACAACATGTTATACACCAAACATGTCAGAACACAACCTGACCCACAAACACAGAACAGAACCCAACCTGACCCACTAACGCAGAACAGGACAGAACCCAACCTGACCCACTAACACAGGACAGAACCAAACCTGACCCACTAACACAGAACCCAACCTGACCCACTAACACAGTACAGGACAGAACCCAACCTGACCCACTAACACAGAACAGGACAGAACCCAACCTGACCCACTAACACAGAACAGGACAGAACCCAACCTGACCCACTAACACAGAACAGGACAGAACCCAACCTGACCCACTAACACAGAACAGGACAGAACCCAACCTGACCCACTAACACAGGACAGAACCCAACCTGACCCACTGTCTGTCCCCTTCTCCCAGGATCGAGAGCTACTCATGTAAGATGGCAGGGGATGACAAGCACATGTTTAAACAGTTCTGTCAGGAGGGGGAGCCCCACGTCCTGGAGGCCCTGTCCCCCCCCCAGTCCAGCAGCGCCACCAGCCCCTCACAGTAAGTACATTACACACATCACTAGTACACCTGACACACCCCTGAACAATGTTAAGTACGGGACACTGCATCTTTCAAATCCCATGTACTTTACTTTAGTGTGTTTCCTTCTATACCGTGTGTACATGTATGCCTCCATGTTATAATGATATGACCTCCATCACATTCAGGTTATAGGTTATATCTCATGCGTGTTCTCAGTCAGAATAAGGAAGACACAGGAAGTTGGCTTGACTACTTCCTGTAGTGCTAACATTTCTCTCTCTCTCTCCCTCTGTCTCTCTGTCTCTCCCTGTCTGTCTCCAGGCTGGGTAAGAGCAGTGAGGAAGGTGAAGACCCTCTGAGTGATAAGTGTTGTAGGAAGACTCTGTTCTACCTCATTACCACCCTCAACGAGTCCTTCAGGCCCGACTACGACTTCAGCACCGCCCGCGCCCACGAGTTCAGCCGTGAGCCCAGCCTCAACTGGGTCAGGACCACACACACACAGAGACCTGGACCACAGACCTCTACTCCTGCTGCAGTGTTCATGTGTGTTTGTCTCCCCCAGGTGGCTAACGCTGTGAACAGCAGCCTGTTCTCTGCTGTGGGGGAGGAGTTTAACTCTCTGGGTCCTGAGGTCTGGAGCACCATCGACCACGAGATCAACCTTCAGGGCTGTGATATATACAGGTAGGTCACCCTGTAGGGCTGTCACATATACAGGTAGGTCACCCTGTAACACTGACATACAGGTAGGTCACCCTGTAGGGCTGTGATATATACAGGTAGGTCACCCTGTAGGGCTGTCACATATACAGGTAGGTCACCCTGTAGGGCTGTGAGATATACAGGTAGGTCACCCTGTAACACTGACATACAGGTAGGTCACCCTGTAGGGCTGTCACATATACAGGTAGGTCACCCTGTAGGGCTGTCACATATACAGGTAGGTCTCCCTGTAGGGCTGTGACATACAGGTAGGTCACCCTGTAGGGCTGTCGCATATACAGGTAGGTCACCCTGTAACACTGTGACATACAGGTGGGTCAACCTGTAGGGCTGTGACATACAGGTAGGTCACCCTGTAACACTGTGACATACAGGTAGGTCACCCTGTAGGGCTGTCACATATACAGGTAGGAGGTCAACCTGTAGGGCTGTCACATATACAGGTAGGAGGTCAACCTGTAGGGCTGTCACATATACAGGTAGGAGGTCAACCTGTAGGGCTGTCACATATACAGGTAGGAGGTCAACCTGTAGGACTGTGTAGGTGTGTGTGTGTGTGTGTCTATAACTGGTGTCTCCTGACAGCTACAACCCAGACCTGGACTCAGACCCGTTCGGAGAGGAGGGAAGTCTCTGGTCCTTCAACTACTTCTTCTACAACAAGAAGCTGAAGAGGATCGTCTTTCTCACCTGCCGCTCTGTCAGGTACGTGACATGCATGACATCACAGGTCACATGACCCCAGCAGGAAGTGGGACATTACAGTCATTTGGCAGACGCTTTTATCCAAAGCGACTTACAATAAGTGCATTCAACATCGGTAGGCAAGACAACTAGTTACCAGAAATCATAAGAGCATAGACAAGCCTAGACAAGTAGCTAATAGCATAACTAGTGCTAAGGTAAAGCACTAGGGACAGGGAGAGTGTGCTGACTGATGTTTCCATGGCAACAGTGTGCTTAGCGGCTGTGGTCGGGATTGCCATGACAACGAGCTGGACATGGAGCTGGAGGACGAGGAGGAGATGGACGGGCTGACTGAGGACAGGTGGATGGCCTTCATATTCATCATATTTAATATTCTGTCATATTTTATATTCAGTCATATTGAATATTTATTTATTCGTTTAGCAGATGCTTTTTTCAAAGACACTTACTGGTGACGCTGTAAATTATTAATTAAACTGGACTAGCTTCAGAAACAAGTTATAGGGACCAGAACTCCTTGAGTGGCACTATGTGGTACTGTAGTACTATGATGTACTACTATGAGGTATTGTAGTAATATGGGGTTCTGTAGTACTATGAGGTACTATGAGGTTCTGATGGATCTTCTCCCCTTCCTCCAGATTCCCCAGAGTGGTGTGTGTCTAACCTCCTCCAAGGACCAGCTGACGACCCTCATCCTCTGCTCCTCTGTTATCTGCTATCTCTATCCCTCATTATTTCTTGTTTCACGTGGCCTCCAGCAGCCCAGGAGGGAGATGAGGTACCAGACTCCCTGTCCCCTACACCCTATCTTCTACCTGGAGGACACCTTCAGGAGAAGCCCTCTCAGATGTTATGAAGAGGACAGATGTTGAGAAAGCCCTCTCAGATGTTATGAAGAGGACAGATGTTGGGAAGCCCTCTCAGATGTTATGAAGAGGACAGATGTTGGGAAGCCCTCTCAGATGTTATGAAGAGGACAGATGTTGGGAAGCCCTCTCAGACATTATGAAGAGGACAGATGTTGGGAAGCCCTCTCAGACATTATGAAGAGGACAGATGTTGGGAAGCCCTCTCAGACATTATGAAGAGGACAGGTGTTGGGAAGCCCTCTCAGACATTATGAAGAGGACAGATGTTGAGAAAGCTCTCAGATTGGATCGATGGAGCATTTCTGTTCTTTCTCATGAGGACTTGGTTTCCCAAGACAGACCACCAGCATTACCACAGAGACACGGGGTGTCTGGCCTGGAAGGCACCTGGGTGGAGCCTGTTGGCCTACTGACTCGCTCTATATATACTTGTTTGTGATCCTCTTGTTTGTGTTGCCAGTGGTTACGGCCAGTACTTCTCTAGCACCAGGCCTCTGACTATATGCTGCATTCTCAACTTGTAGTTTAGCTTGTGTCCTTACTAAGAGCATCTTTTTGTGTGTTGTCTGGCCAGCCTCGCTGGTCCCAGTGAATGTTCCTTTACACTCATTCTGCTTTTCTTTCCCTCATTAAGGGTTATTCATATATTTCTGCTGTGTTTAGAGCGTAGACAATATATCAGAAATAATAAAAGTTGTTTCAAACAAACCAGCCCAGTGTCTGGGGGCCGTGGAGTTCAACCAGACCATGCATAGGAGGAGTCCTCCTGTACCAACAAGCCTTCACACGGAGAGGAACCAGTACAGTACCATCGCACTGCCATACCATCGTATTATCATACGATGTACACTAAAGGTTCTTACCTGAGGATCTGAAGGGTCCTAACTGAGGGTGTAAGTGTTAGGAGCTAGTGGAACTCTAAATGCTAAGGAAAGGTGCTTCAATGCTTCCTTTTGTGAACCAACTGGTTCATGTGGATAATATGAGTGGACCGGAGGGTGGGTGTGGGGAACCCACATGACAACGGTTTGGTTTCACTTTAGTGACTGGTAGCCTAGATTCCTTTCTTATTTCACCTCCAACCTGACTCTGCGCACTTATGAACGTAACCTCTTTCCTTCCGACCTCATGACGTTTTCCGACGAGGTCAAGCAGAAGACATGGGACGTCATGTACATGGGGACGTCATGACGTCACGAGGTGTAAGAAGAGCGGCCGTAGGGCGGCGGCGCGTGCAGACGTCAGGACCTCTGTTCCTGACGTCATCAGTCGGCGTCAGCCTCGCTGTAAACACCGAAGGACGGCGATGTTCACGTCGCTCTTTATTCGCTGTGTTCTCCCGTCTCTGCAGGACGTTTTTATGGTGGAACAGTTCCGGGAGATCAGATTCATTATATCATCCTGCACCGAACGAACCATTTAAAACATAACGCAATGGTGCTTTCCCTGGTGGACTTGTGTGCGAAGGAGGTGGTGAGAGACCACAGCTCGTCTCCCTCCTGGCTCTGCTGTGTCCCCCGGGAGCTGTACGACGCCCTGCTGCGGGCCGCCTTCTCCGGCTGCCGGCCGCTGGCCGTGGGGGAGCTGGTGCAGCGGTGGCCGGAGCGGCGGCTGAGGGTCGGGGGCCGGAACTCTGGTCTAAATCCCCCGAACAGACTCTGCATCCAGGCTCTCCTGCTGGCCGTGGTGCGAGGCCTGTCCGACCACAGGTGAATGACTAACATGTTGACCGTGTGTGACTCCTGTATTCCGTGTGTCGTTAACCATGTGGTGTGTGTGTGTTGTCAGGTGCGTGCTGCAGGTCCTGGACCTGTGTGGGCTCCAGAGGGACGAGGGGGGAGACCCCATGGGGGGGTGGTCCCTGACGGTGGCGGTCTGCTCCATGCTGGGCCAGGCCCGGGCTGGGGTGCAGGCCCGGAGACAGGGGGTGCAGGCCCGGAGGGAAGGGGAGGGGGAGAGGAAGAGACTCCTGGCCATGGAGAGAGAGAGGGAGGGAGCAAAGAGAGAGAGAGCTCCATGCAAGAGGGAGGGGGAGGTTGTCATGGAGACCAACAGCGAGGGCAGGGGGGTGGCGAGGACAGAGCTGGAGCAGATGAAGGGGGTGAGGAGGAGGATGGAGCAGGAGCGGAGGAGAGGAGGAGGTGCAGCAGGAGGAGAAGGGAGTGGTGGGGAGGAGTCGGGGGGAAGCAGCGAGGAGGTGCTACTGCAGGTGAGGGCAGACCTGTTCGTCAACGCTCGCTCCTGGGAGCGCGTCCGCACGGCGCTGTCCTCCCCTGACCCCCTGCGGCTCACCTGCCGCTTCCTCCGGGTGGAGGAGCTGTCCGCCTCCAACACCAGGAGGCTCCTGGAGCTCCTCCCGCCCCCAGGACTCCTGGGGGTGGACCTCCGCTACAGCAGCCTGGGGATGGAGGGCCTGGCCTCCCTGCTCCCCCTACTCGCCTCCTTCCCTGCCCTCAGCTCCCTGCGCCTCCACTATTGCAACCTGGAGCTGCGTGGGAGCGCGAGCGGGCAGGAGGAGGTGCTGAAGGAGGTGGCCCTCGGTCTGGCTCAGCTCCCCGAGCTCCGACGGCTCAGCCTCACTGCCTTGCGCCTCCCTGGACACCTCCGCCTACTGCTCAGGTGAGGAGGGGGAAGAGGAGGTGGCAGGGGAGGAGGAGGTGGGAGGGGAGGAGGAGGTGGGGGAGGAGGAGGTGTCTCTAAGACATTAGATAAATATTGATGTTTGCCTTTCATCCTGTGTACTGTAGTCTTGATGGACTAACCCTAACCCGTGTCTTGATGGACTAACCCTAACCCTAGTCTTGATGGACTAACCCTAGTCTTGATGGACTAACCCTAACCCTAACCCTAAACCGTTGAAAGGTTTTCAGAGGGTTGAGATGTAAGAGTAACTGAAGATCTGGTGTCCTACAGCTCCCTGGCCCGGCCTCTGCAGGTCCTGGAGCTGCCCTACCTCAGTCTGAGTCCTGCTGACCTGGCCTTTCTCTCCTGCTCCCACCACGCCTCCTCCCTGCAGCGTCTGGACCTCAGTGAAAACCATCTGGACGCCTCCACCCTCCCCTCCGTCCGCCGCCTCCTGTCCCAGGCCTCTTCGTCCCTGCAGCACCTCATGCTGAGCGGCTGCGGTCTCACCGACAGCCTCCTGGGGGCGCTGCTGCCCTCCCTGACCTGCTGCCGGGTCTTGCGGAGCCTAGGCGTGGCCCTCAACCCCCTCTCCCTGGCCGGGCTTACCCAGCTGGTGAGCAGCGCTCTGGGCATGGCCTCTCTGCGCCACCTCCTCTACCCCAACCCCCTGGAGGAGTACCAGCCAGGCCTCCCCGAGCTGCCGTCCAGCGCCCAGCTTCTCGACTGGCCCCTGGACGAGCTACAGGACGCCAGTGCTACCTCCACCCACCTCCACCACCTGGCCCGGGATAGAGGCCGCACCGACCTCGTACTGACCTGCGACCTCAACTACCACCACGACCTCCTGGACTAGAGGGACCTCCTCGTCTCCAGTAGATGAATATGAAGTGCCTGACAATCGGCTCATTTTCATGGCCTTATTTTAAAATACATTTTTAATAACAATGTAAAAAAAGAGATGATCTTGAACTGGACTTGGTGTTGAGAGTTTGACTCATGTCCTTTATCTAGTTTTAACTCGTTTTAAGTACGTTTCCTAAATTTTGAGAGAAGAACAGTGTTTGTAACACTAACTTAATATTAACATTACACACGCTTCGTGGTGTGTGGAAAGCATCTTGTTCATACTTGAGAGACGTATGGGTTTTGTATTAACATTTTAACAACATTTTGTTCTAAACGATTCAAAATGCCAACCGCTGTGTTCAGCGTCTTTATTGCTTTATTGGTCATCAATATCACAATTAGTTTTAGTACCAAATCACTACTACACAATAAAAGCCCTGCTAGTTGAGCTGTCCCTGGTGGAAGCTGTCATCTGTAGTCCTCCTGGTGAGATTCTTCCAGGAGGAAGAAGCGTCTGGCCGTTGGCGTGGCGACCAGCTGCCCGGGGGGGGGGGGCAGAGGGAACCTGAGGACCTTGGGGAAGCCAGTAAGGGAGGGCCGTGTGCGTAGAGAGGGGCAATAGTATCAATACTATTATGTTATTATTATTGTATATAATGTGTTATGACTAGATCAATATACAGATACAGATATGTTCTCCAGCACAACAACACAGTCCTCCATCAGTGGGCTGGGCGGGGCCGTACTTGTGTCTCTCCTTCTCTCTGGTTACTCAGGTACAACAGTACTATAAACACATGACAAGGGCGGGGCTATCAGGGGTCCTCCAGCCATGACCTGCCGGTGCAGCCCCCGTGTTTCCCATTGGGTTACAGTTCTCTGAAAACACCAATCACAGACAGTCTACACCCTCTCTTAAGGTGAGCAGAAGGTGGGCTGTGGAACCTGGGTGAAACTGGCCCACAGACCAGTTGGTCTGGAGGATCTACTGACCTACTGTACCTGAAAGAAGAGCCACTTCCTGATCAACTCCTCAAGAACAGTGGGAGGTTAGAGACGTCTAGCAGGGAGGGGGATGAGGGTAGGATGGAGGTGAAATCATATGAAAGTAGCCTTCCTCATGCCAGCTGGTCTGGAGGATCTATTGTTTTACTGTAACATCAAAGAAGGGTAGAACAGTGGGGGTTAGAGACGGAGGTCTGATGGGGAGGACAGGATGAAGGGGAAGCCAAATTAAACTAATCTTTTTCAAAACCCTTCTCTTGCATGTTTGTGGACTATTCCTCATGTGACCTGTAGCAGTGTTCTGGAAGACTGCTGTGTTTGGCTAATTGTTTGGAGAATCGAATTAACCAATTAACTAATTAGCTCCTTCCAGGTGTTACTGGCAGGACCTGTGTCTTCACACTCTGCTCAGGAAGCCATGGAGAACAGATAGCTTCCTTCAGTAGAAACCTTCAGATTCATGTTTAAGATGAACTAACTGCACTAGTCTTTGGTGTCTACATTGAAGCTCTCTTTGTGTTTCAGAGTGTTATTAATTGGATGTGGGTATCCTGAATGAAGCACTCAAGACTCTGGTGAGGACAAAATGGAGGCTAAAACAAGAAGGCTTCCAACTCTCAAGAACTCTGAGGTGGTGAATATGGACTCAGGAGGCTAGGAGAGAGACTAGGAGGAGGTGTTCAGTAGGAGGAGAGAGAGGCAGAAAGAGGGGACAGAGGAGACAGGTGTTTAGGAGGATATAGGGGGAGAGAGGAGGGACTGGGACTTGTTTTGGGGGTTGTCTGGTATACCCTTGCTCCTTGTGTGCTGACTCTTCCTCTCCTGCAGGGCGGTCCTAATGGACTGGTCTTCAGATACAGCAGCAGAGCTCCCAGTGTGACCATCAGACCCTAATGGACCATGAGGGGGCCGTGGCAGGACCACCATCCCCAGGCCCCCCAGGACCTGGACCCTGGAACTGAGGGTCCTCAGAGACCACACACACACACGTTCCCCTCCCCCGCCATCAGCACCGTCTCATACACTCGCACCGGTGAGATGTTCTGCTCAACTTGTTTGATCTTCTTGATCCTCTCACCCCGGAGTGCGTGGAGAAACTTGGTTACCAGGCAACCGGCAGAGAACCTGGTTACCTGGCAACCGGCGGAGAACTTGGTTACCTGGCAACCGGCGGAGAACCTGGTTACCTGGCAACCAGTGGCGCACAACAACAGACTCGCTTTGTTTTGTATTGACTCAGTTTGGAAAGGTTTAGTCCACCAATAATGTATTGTAATGTTTCTAACATAACAATGTTCTGAACATTACGCTGTATGTTTCCCCACGTATCAGAAGAAAACAGAGTAGGTTTAAAATAAGTTGAATGTTTATTTCTCATTTTTGTACAACATACATATTTCAAAAGTCTAGTTTTAACAAGCTATCTTAAATGTTTATTTCCGTAAGCTCATGTGTCTCAGCTATATTCAGTCTTTGGTTTGTTTCTATGGTCTTGTCATGGAAAAAATATTTTCTAAATAACATTTTATTAGGAAATATTCTTTAAATAGTCCAAAATAAGGATATATACACTACAATAGATTCTAAACGAATCAGAAGGCTTTATACATCATGGATTATAAGCCAATCAGAAGGCTTGGTGCATCATGGACTGCAGGACGTCCTCCTCCTCTGTGTGATTGGCTGAGGAGAATGTGGGGTTGAAGTAGTGGAGCAGCAGTTTTCCCGAGCGGTGCGCCAGTGCTACTCCTGAGTAGGAGGAGGAGCCAAACACTGCCATGGCCGCTACCCTGGCAACACCAAGAGGAGAAGAGGTTTGATGCTCTGAACATCCTGTGCTTCTTCTACATCTAGGCTCCGCCCATACCTGTCGGCATGCAGCATTTCCGTGACGACGGGCTTCAGAGGGTTGCGGCTCAGGTCCCAGAGGTGGAGGTGGGAGGCGGAGTCCAGGACACAGAAGACGGCCGGTCTAGACTGGGACCAGCGGACAGACACCACGCCCACCTCAGAGGCCCCACCCACTCGGCAGGTGGTCCACTCAGCCAGTGGCCAATGAGACGACACGATGTGGAGCCTCATGCTTCCATTTGCACAGCCCACCTGAAGCACAGGTAGAGCACCCAGTCATGACCTCACCCAGTCATGACCTCATTCATTCATTAATCAATCACCTTGTTCAGTCATGACCTCATTCATTCATGACCTCATTCAGTCATTACCTCATTCAGTCATGACATCATTCATTCATTACCTCATTCAGTCATTACTTAGCTCATCCATTTCTTAAATAATACACAGCAGGCTAAGCTAGATGAGTGTACCAGGAAGAGCTGAGGGTTGAAGGGGGAGATGTGGAGGGAGGTGACGTGGAGGGGTCTCGACCCCACCTCCTGAGACCTGTACCACCGGGGAGGGGATCTGAACCCCTGAGCTGTCCCATGATGCACCACACCCTGGAGGACACAACAGACACTACAGAATATAGGAGAAAAA
Source organism: Laemonema laureysi (assembly GCA_900303225.1). Taxonomy (NCBI): domain Eukaryota; kingdom Metazoa; phylum Chordata; class Actinopteri; order Gadiformes; family Moridae; genus Laemonema; species Laemonema laureysi. The sequence continues at coordinate 10,112 of OMNS01086115.1, forward strand.
TACATAGAGTACAGTAGAACAGAGGAGAGTAGAACAGAGTAGAACAGTAGAACAGAACAGTAGAGTAGAACATCTGACCATGGTGGTGGTGAGGAGGAAGTGGTTGGCATCGCTGGGCAGGAAGTGGAGCTGCAGAGCCTCAATGTCAGCCCCCTCCCTGGAGGTCAGAGGTCACACGGAGGTCAGAACATGATACTGTGTCATGTGACAACACTTGTATCAACATGGCCGCCAGGAGCCGCTGTGAGGAGGAAGGGGGGCTATTTATGTCCTGGTGGGAGACTGTGTGTGTGTGTGTGTGTGTGTGTGTGTGTGTGTGTGTGTGTGTGTGTGTGACCTCTCAACAGCCATCAGACATGAACGGTGCAGCAGCTTCACTGTCCCTCCTGGCCTCAGACCTGAGGGGGATGACATCACATGCTTGAGGAAGGATCAGCTCATTGGTGGAGATGACATCACATGCTTGAGGAAGGATCAGCTCATTGGTGGAAAGACAGGAAATAAAGAGAATAGAGTCGCTCACCCAAGTCAGTCTGAGACCCAGCCAGGCTGGCTGTAGGCAGCTCCAGCACCACCTGGTGGAGGAGACACAGCCTGAACATACAGCAGGCTCACTATGACCTATGACCCTACAGCAGGCTCACTATGTCCCTACAGCAGGCTCACTATGACCCTACAGCAGGCTCACTATGACCTATGTCCCTACAGCAGGCTCACTATGACCCTACAGCAGGCTCACTATGACCTAAGACCCTACAGCAGGCTCACTATGACCCTACAGCAGGCTCACTATGACCTAAGACCCTACAGCAGGCTCACTATGACCCTACAGCAGGCTCACTATGACCTAAGACCCTACAGCAGGCTCACTATGACCCTACAGCAGGCTCACTATGACCTATGACCCTACAGCAGGCTCACTATGACCCTACAGCAGGCTCACTATGACCATACAGCAGGCTCACTGTGACCTATGACCCTACAGC
>OMNS01086124.1:6203-20693 GCA_900303225.1 Laemonema laureysi
CAGTATGTCATTGTCCTCATGTTGTTTTACCCTGTCTTGTATGATATTAAATGTCACTCTATGTTGCCCTGTCTGTATGTGATCTTGGATAATTGTGTTTAAAAATACAAATCTAAACAAAAGGTTCTACTGTACTAGTGTACTACTTGCTATATTATTACTCTAGCTCAGTATGACTGTAACTACCCCTATAGCTCTAGTACTAGTATTACTAGTGTGACCCTCTTTATTCTTGCTTCTTTTGTCTTGGGTGTGAAGGGAACCTCCATGGAAGATATTGTTGGTCTAATCAGTAAACTGCTGCAACCTAATACGCTTAACCATATATATTTTAGAGTTATTGTAACTAATTAGGAAATTATTTTATCACAGAAGCCTTGTACTTTAATTAGTCTAGACTACACAGAATTGCTGGCTTGAATGTTCAGTTTCAGTTTGAGTCAATGCAGCAGTTGGTTGCCACCCTTTCACTGGGAAGCTCACAGTGACAAATGTGTAAGTCTGTTTGCATCCACAGCTACATTGTTTGAAAGAGCACACTTTGATGTAAAATTATGTATGAAGAGTAAAAATTGTGGAAGTTAGAGCAAGTTAAATTTGAAGAGTGTACAGCTGCTGTCCACTCTGACTGTCGAGTCCCCCACTCTTGCTCTGAACATTCTGTCCACTACACACCCATGTAAAAATCTGAGGGCATTTTTACTAACCTCCAAAGAAAGTTTAATATTTTAAGTTTCCATTTTTGCATTTAAAAGTTTTGGGATTTGAAAGTTGATTATTACCCACAATGTATGAAAGATGTGGAGCATTTTTGAAGTTTGAATGGAGTTTCTACCTGAAAGTATGAATGAGTAGCTAGAACAGACTTATTCAACAGGCGGCCCACAGACGCTTATTTTGTGGCCACCGACATGCCTGGTTATGAATGCATAATAATTATAATTAGCCAACCAAAATCGTGTGAAAATTAGGCAGTGCGCCTTTAATTTAAGTTGCCGCCTTTTTATCGTGTGAGCTCATCTGTCAAGGCGGCGCAATATTTTGCACCTTAATTAATGATGGCGACAAAGAAAAGGGAAGTGGATGACGAAAACAGGGTTTTCAACTCTGCATGGGAAATTGAATTTGCTTTTGCGGAGATGCATGGGAAACCAATGTGTCTCATCTGTCAAAAAAAATAGCTGTGTCAAAGCGAGCGAATCTACAACACCACCACGAACAGCTTCACCCGGAGTTCAAAGATGCCTGTCCACCTGGCAGCGATCTCAGGAGAAACAAAATCCAAACGTTGCAAGGTGGGTTTCAAGCCTACAGTAATTCATGTTCCGCAGCGTTGTTAAAAGCAGCGACAACGTTACAGAGGCCTCGTTCAAAATCGCCCGGAATATTGCTATATATTCTATAAGCCAAGAAGCCAGCTACAGAGGGAGAATTTCTTAAAAATACATTTGCGGACTGTGCGGAATCACTGTTTTCGGAACGACATCATCAGACAAATCTCAAAGCTGCAGTTGTCTGATTCAACCGTGACCAGGAGAGTGGAAGTAATTTCAGACGATTTTTTTATCACAGTTGCTAAAAGACAAGTGCCGAGTACTTTAGTCTAGCATTGGATGAATCCACCGACCGCACTGACATCGCGCAGCTTATAGTCTGGGTGCGCTTTCTCAAAGGGAACACATTTGCCAATGAAATGCTGGCTTTGCTACCGCTAACAGGGCAAACACGGGGAGAGGACATTTATTGTGCAATGATGAGTTTTTTTCACAGACCACGCAAAAACATCAACTTAAAAAGCTGGTTTATCTGACTACTGATGGGGCTCCACCCATGGTAGGAAAGGAGAAAGGATTAATTGCTTTGCTCAGAAAAGATCCTGAAACGCCAGACTTCTTCTCATATCACTGCATTTTGCATCAAGAGCAATTGTGCTGCAAGCTCAAAGACAATGGACTCTGTGACACAAACAGTCAATTTTATTCTTGCACATGCATTGAACCACCGACAGTTCCGTTCCTTGGTGGAAGAGTTTAGAAGTGCATACACTGACTTGACGATGCATGTGGAGGTCAGGTGGTCGCAGAAAGGTCCTCAATCGCTTCATGGAGCTGCTACCAGCTGTGCGCATATTTTAGGAAGAGAAGGGCCAACGTGATTTACTGGCACCCCTGGAAGGTGACACATTTATGCGCAACACAGCTTTTCTGACTGATATAACGCATCAGTTGAATTCACTCAATCTTAAGCTTCAAGGGAAACAAAAGGTTCTGCCGATGATGATGAATGATGTGGCTGCATTTGAAACAAAACTGAGCCTGTTTGCGCAGCAGCTTGAGGTAAGAAATGTCACACACTTTCCTGTTCTACAGACCCAAGTGTCACAACCAGGTTCATTTTCACCCACCCCTTACTGCACCTACCTCACGGAATTGAAAGAGGAGTTTTCCTCCCAATTCGCAGACGTCAAGTCCTTGGAACCCGTGCAGGCATGCACAGAGAATCCACTTGCTTGTGACGTACAGGCTACTTCAGTCTCAGTCACACCTGTGCAATTTGGAGTTGAAAGGGCTGCGTTTGAGGAACAACTCATAGAGCTGCAGCACAACAACATCCTCAAAGAAAGACACAAGGAGGAGAGTATTGACACATTCTGGATATCCTGTGTTCTGAAGAATACATACCCTGCATTAATCCTGTGTGCTCAGAAAATCCTGACCTGCTTTGGATCTACTTATGTGTGTGAAAGCTCCTTCTCTGCCATGGGAATCATAAAATCAAAGTAGCGTTCCCGTCTAACTGACTAACTGACTAACTAATTTGGCAGACTATCTCAGAGCAGCTACAAGTGAGCAAGAACCAGATCTGAAAGTACTCGAACGTACGTGAAAATAATGCAGACTCAGAGCTGTCACTAGTAATAAGTAACAATTATTTGTTATGTTGCTATTGTTATTAATATTTGTGAAATGCAGACTCAGAGCTCTCACTAGTAATAAGTAACAATTGCAAACTTTATCAATGTCATCAATGCGAAGCTATTCACTCCAGTGTTAGTTAAATGTCAGCTTGACCAACACTTGGAAGCGCAGTTGCTACACTACATTTGTTACTCAAATTGAGAATGTGTATGAAATATTCCATGATGCTTTTGAATGCATTGAAAATGACTAGCAAGACAGCATATTAAACAGCAGTAGAACAGGGAATAAAATTGTACAAATATATGTCCTGATTGAGCTGAACATTTTGATGTTTTAATTAAGGTTCTACGTTGAAATATGCGGATGGAGTTAAATGACAATAAACAAGGCGGAATAATAATAATAAAGATTTTATTTAGTAGAAGAACAGATGTTGTGAATGCTTCCAGCATTCACACCAATTATACAAGTTAGTCCCGACCAAGTAATTTAATTGGACAAGAGGCATTCCATGAGTGCTGATATAGGATACAACAGCACTGGGACTCTTAACTACATGAGGAAAGGAAAAGGTGGAAACCAGAAAACTCTCAACTAAAACTGTAATCCATGGTGTCCGGGTCTAGAACAATAAAAATAACGAATGATCAATATAATGGACTATAAAATAATAATAATAATAATATGAGGAAGATATATTTTCATTCAGCTCTGCTGAAACTCCTCTTCTACTCTCCTCCAAAAACCTGTTATTCTCTCGCTCTTTTCTCCTCACACCTCAGCCCAACTCTTAACGTTTTTTTGTTCTGTGCGCAGTCTGCTTATTATAGCATTCTTTATAACATTAACATAATGAAAATAACTGTTTGAAAAAAGTAATTGTTTGATTATTCATTAAAAACAATTAGGCTATAATAACATGGAAACAGGAACACATATTTAATAATAATAAATGAGCATAGGTTACACTAGTATTACCACTCCTGTAACTCAGCACTACTGGTAGTATTACTGCTACTGTAACTGAGTACTACTGTACTACTACTACTAACTCTGTACTACTGTACTAGTAGTATTTCTACTCCTGTAACTCTCTGTAATGTCCTCCTACCTTCCCAGGCTCAAGGGGATGCTGCAGGATTCTCCCAGCAGCACGTCAGAAACCTCCACACTCAGCAACACATGGTCCCTCCCTCCGGTAAGGATGACATCATCATTAAAGCACCACCCCCTTTGGTGGAGATAGTGATGACATCACTAGTGTGTGGCGGTGGTGTGTGGGATGACATGACTACAGTGTGTTTATGGTGTGTTCAGGTGTTCATGTCCTTCTGTGTCCTGCAGGTGGAGTTGTTCCCTCCATCAGAGCCCTGCCCACGCAGGCCACCAGCTTCCTTGGCAACAATATGATGCCTGGCAACAACAACATGCTCCCTAGCAACAGTAACATGATGCCTAGCAGCAACAACAACATGATGCCTGGCAACAGCAACATGATAACTAGCAACATGATGCCTTGCAACAACATGCTGCCTAGCAACCGTTTCCCTGCCTACATCTCTTCCTCCTCCTCCTCTGTCTTCCTGGGGCGAGGCAACATAGCCGCTCAGCATGCCGTGACATCAACCTCCCCGCAAGCCCACGCTGGCCAATCACAGCACAGCAGCTCTCTGATGGACAGCCACCTCTTCCAATGAAATGTAACCCTTTTATATAAGACTATTTCTAGTGATTCTGTAATTATTCTTAATGTGTTAAAGATGTAGGATCCTAGAAGCTGGTCATAGGTGGCGTTGTCTGTTGTTTTAAACAAGACATGACATCAAAATGTCTTTTTACTGTGTGATAACAAAAATATGTGTGATTGTGACTCCCTAATTTCTTGTCTGGGATTAATAAAGTACATCTTATCTTATCCCATCTCATTTTACCAAGTGGGCATAGCATACCATTCTAACCAATAAGAACACAGCTGAAGTGTCAATCAAATCACACTTTGTCCTAATATTAGGGCGGCCATACCATTTAGATGATTGAGAAAGTACAGAATGGAGCATTGAGAAGAGACCTACCAGGCAGTCTCAGAGTTAGCACGAACACTAGCATTAGCTCCATCCAGGGCACCCTGTCGACGGCCCTCTGTCTTTTTCGGGGAGGAAAACGCTAGTCAGAGGCGACTCTGTTACATGTAAAGTTAGATTACACATGCCAGCCAATGATATTTAATTACCAGGGGCCAGGGCTCCCAACATCAAAGCTAATCTTATGGTGCTGGCATGCGGTAAGACCACACACAGAGTTAGTTGGCATGGATTCATTTTTTACATTAAAATCCTGAGTCACACCACCAACCAAACGTGTTACAAAATGACACATTTACAATGACAATTAGTCAATAGTCTCTCAATTGATTTATATTCACTCGGTGTGAAACCTGGGACTGTTTAGATGAACACAAAGCTGATATCCTGGCAGGAACTGAAGAAAGGAACACACAAAGCTCTTCCTCAACAGCTCTCAGTCTCTCTGTTTTTATTTTTTATAGCAGTCATGCTTGAAAAGTCAGCTCACAGATATGTTGTGGAAAATGGGAGCAATGTCGAAATAGCTCTGTTTGCCAGAATGGGGAACTCCTTGACAGCAGTCAACCAAAAACTGTCCAAAGATTGATCAGCCAAGCTTAGCTTTAAACTACGGTCTTGTCTCAGTTCAGTTAGTTCCTCTTGCTCCTGCAAAGTCATGTCCGTTCCGAAAACTGCTGCTGAGCTATATGGATCCCTAACCCAGTCAAGGCTTTCGGTGGAGGTTGAGGGGAAAACTTATCCCCAAGAGTTTTCAAATGTTTACCTATTATCTCACACAGTACCATTTCTGTGTGAGTTGGAACATGTCAAGGTTGGAACTTTCCAGATGTTGTTGTCAGAGGCACACCTTTGAACGGAATCTATTTATTTTATCTGTGCTTGTGAGCAGGTTTTCATTTCGGCCTTGCATTCATGTGCTCAGTTCATTCAGATGCTGAAATATATCTGCCATGTATGCCAGCCTTGCACACTACTCATCACTTGCAAGCAGCTTTGCGTAATCACACTTTTCATCAGTGAAAAACACTTTTAGTTGCTCCCGCAGTTCATACACACGGGCCAGCACTTTACCATGCGACAACCGTATGGAGCAATAAGGCTTTATGCTCCGCTCCCATTTCCTCACATAAAGATGCAAATATGCGGCTTTTCAGAGGTCTTGTCTTTACAAGGTTTACCATGTGCACGACATCATCCAAAACATGAGCTAAGTCTGCTGGTAAGGTCTTGGCAACGAGCACCTTGCAGTGCAAAAAACTGTGCGTAACAAAAACATGTGGTTGTCTCTCTTTCACTCTGCTAACGAAGCCTTTGGTGGACCCGACCACGGCTGCTGCTCCATCAGTGCAGACACTCGTGCAGTTTTCCCACTGAAGTTGTTCAAGATATTCTGATCTGACCCGAACAACTTCCTCTCCTGTTGTTTTTCCTGGCATTGCCTTGCAAAATAAGAAGTTTTCTCTGATGGCGTCTCCATCCACAAAACACACATTGGCCAGGAGTTGAGCATGTCTGTCGTGTTATTCATCAAGCATACACATGTGTCCTCTGTATTTAGTCATGAGTGTACTTTATTACAGGTGCGTAGCTCCACAATACAGGTAAAATGGTTCCCCCCTCCCGTACCTGTTTCATGACCTCACTACGGTGGCCTGTAGTCTGTGTCGTAATACACCACATCTCCCTTTCTAGAATCAATGGGTAGACTGCCATTGATTCACCAGACCTTAGAGGATTATTCTGCCTCTATAACTAAAAGGTATGTTCCAATCTGATCTAATTTCTTCAGCTTAAACATAAACTTCTTTTTCCAACAATCGTTCTTCTATTTCAGGAATGTCTCTTATAAGTCCAGCCTAGTTGGTTTCACCACGACTCTCCCAGACCTGGTTCTAGGAGTAGCTGGCGGTTCTGGGACATTCTGGTTTGGGACACATCCCAGAGGTGAGATGAGATGGCAGCGGTTTCGCCTTACTGTCCCATGAGGTCCATCCACGATGTACGAACGCAGAGTGGGGTGGCTGCTGACCACAACTCCAGTTGTGCCTTGATCTGTGACCCACACTTCCTTTCCGGGAGTGAGCCTGTCGAGACTTTGTGCACGATGACGCCGGTTGTAGCTTTGTGCGTCTCTCATTCTCTTCTCCTCTTCTTTCAGAACAACATCCTCACCGTTGGGAAGAGCAGGAACCAGTAGAACGGGAAGCATTGGCACCGTCGTGCGAAGCCTTCTCCCCATCAGAAGTTGAGCTGGACTGTATCCATTGTGCAATGGGGTGGCTCTGTATGCCAGCAGAGCGCGGTATGGGTCAGCCGCCTTCTTCAGGAGACCTTTTACTGTCTTGACAGCACGTTCGGCTTCCCCGTTACTTTGGGGATATTTTGGGCTGCTCGTGACATGGCGAAACCCGTAGGACGCTGCAAACGCTGCAAAGGCCATTCCGGAGAACTGCGGCCCATTGTCTGTCACCAGTTCCTCTGGGATACCGTGGCATGCGAAGATCGATTTGAGGTGGTGGATGACATCTGTTGAGTCAGCAGAGTGATCTCCACATATCTCGATGCATAATCCACTACCAGCAGGTAAGTCTTGCTCCCCAGCATGAACAAATCTGCACCCAACTTTAACACACTTTGTCTTAGCTCTTACTTTATTCTTAGTTGTCTCACTTTAGGTGGGCTGCTAGCTCATTGCACTTTTACCTTAGCACTAGTTATGCTATTAGCTACTTGTCTAGGCTTGTCTATGCTCTTACGATTTCTGGTAACTAGTTGTCTTGCCTACCGATGTTGAATGCACTTATTGTAAGTCGCTTTGGATAAAAGCGTCTGCCAAATGACTGTAATGTAATGTAATGTAACTTCTGCCATGGTCACTCCAGGTATTGAGATGACATCAGCGGCTCCTTTTGGTTCTGCCTCTCTTTGCTGCATGTTCGGCAGTTGAGGACCAACTCATTTAGCTGCTGGCTCAGTCCGGGCCACAATACAGACTGTCGTGCACGCTCTCTGCACTTTACCTGGTGGCCTTCATGCAGCCTGGCAAGCACATGTGGCAAACGACACCCACCAGCCCTTCCGTGACCTCAGTCACCATTCTGTTTTGGAAGTGTTCGGGGGCGGAGGCGATGGCGAAAGGTAGACGATTTAAGTAATATCGGCCAAAGGGCGTGATGAAGGTTGTGTACTTTAACGACTCTTCAGTCAGAGGTATTTGCCAAAATCCCACGTTTGCGTCCAACTTGCTGAATATTCTGGCTAACAAGCCTGTCGCGAATCAGCTCATCGTGTAGCACTCCATATGTACAATGCTCCGCCAGTGCATATAGTGCAGTCACAAATGAGTCCACCGTTTCACATTCCCCCTGCTTGCGCATGTTAAATTTGACACGCTCGTAGATGACATTTTTCTTGACTATGAAGAAACCCTGTAATCCATCGCGCACTCCTTGGTAAGTATGTCTTATACCATCTGTCAGATTTAGTCCACGTAAAATATTGTCTGCCTCATCTCCCATGCAATACATTCGTGTCAGGTTTCCGAACGGGGAATCATGCGCAGATCACAGATAGTTGCAATAAAGGGGATTTATTACAGGGGATAGTCCAGTAGGTAAAACAGAGTCCAGGTACAGACAGGGGTCGTAGACAGACGGGCAGGCAGACAGGTACAGGCAGGGGTCGGAGACAGACAGGCAGACAGACAGGTATAGGCAGAATGATCCAAATCGACAGGCAAGGGCTTGGTCAGGGGCAGGCAGGGTTCGTAGGCCGACAGGCAGGCAGGCAGGTACAGGCAGGGTGATCCAAATCGACAGGCAGGGGCTTGGTCAGGGACAGGCAGGGTTCAGAACTGGGAAACTTCTTGCAATTATCAAGTTAGGCTTACTCACGTGGTAGTCAGACTAAATGCAGGGACAAACTGTGACGATCTCACAACAAGAACTCAAAAGGGCAGGGTTTAAGTACTCAAACTAATTAACACAAAATGGGGAACAGGTGAGTCAGGAAAATGGAGGGAAAAGGACAAGGGCAGGAAGTTGCCCAAAAAAGGACATGGGCGTGACCCCGGGCACATGACCACAACATCTGGCAATAAGCCAACAAAAACTCTGACAGGTAGGGGGAGACAAAAACAATAGTCCAAGCGGGGATCATGACAATTAGTGCATTGACTTGGTTCTCTTCCGAGCTAGCATTCAGGTTACTTGCCAGACGGAATCTTTCAAACCTGTGTATCCATTTGGCCCACTCTTGCGGCTTTGAAAAGTCGAAGGACTCGGGAGGCTGGATGCTAAACGTAGCGCATGGTCCCGGTGCAGCTCTCTGGGCTGCAGCTGCTCCCACGTTAGCATCATCAACCATGCTTCTTTTCCATCCCTCTCGCTGTCAACGAGCTCCAAATGACACTTATTTGTCCGACCTAACTCTTAGCACACCACGTACAGGACTTCTAACACCATGTCGTGTTATTCATCAAGCATACACGTGAGTCCTCTGTATTTAGTCGTGAGTGTACTGTAACGTCCCGACTTGGACAGTGGTGAAATAAACAGAGAAAGGTCGTATTGCAATCTGTACATTTATTACCAAAAACCTCCACAAACGGTCACTCTCGCACTTAACAATGTCGCCAAAACTAACTCTCCCTGTTTTTCGGAACAACAAAAACCCCGCCTCCACCAATCACAGGAATGCATCAGTACACAACACAGCGCACAGCAACATTGCATTTCCAGAACTCATGCATTTCAACAACAATGAACAGGGTTGCTACAGTACTTTATTACCCAGCTGCGTAGCTCCACAATACAGGTAAAACGGTTCCCCCCTCCCGTACCTGTTTCATGACCTCACTACAGTGGCCTGTAGTCTGTGTCGTAATACACACACATTAATAATAACACCACAATGTCCACGAATGTCCGTAGACTCATAAAGTTGCAATGCAAATTTCCCACTGATGCGTATCTTTTCCAAAACAACCTTTTCGATGTCTGCAGACATGTCATCAATACGTTTGGCATTTGTGTTATCTGAGAGAGGGACTTTGGCTACTTTTTTAACCGCGTCAGGGCCGAGCAATGGCTTTGCAGGCAGGTAGTATTAATGTCTCTGCCACAGTTTGTGGCTTTTTTGATTTGGCTACGAGTTCAGCTACTAAGTAGCTAGCTTTAGGAGCTCTCGCAGACACCGTTGTAGTTTTTCTCATAAAAGTTGCTTTGAAGTGACAGGTGTTTCGTTTGGAGATGGCGTTTAAGCTTGCTTGGGACCATGACACTGTTGTTTTCCCCACACACCAAGCATAACGGAGTCGGTGCATCAGGATCTCCGGTGAAAGTAAATCCAAACGAAAGACTTCTTTCGCTGTATTTTCTTGAGCTCACTGTTTTTGCTTTCTTTTGACCACCGCTCATATTACTCTCTTCATCTGGGTTAGAATTTTGTCCATGGCCCAGTTCGGAGTCTTCATTTTTTCTTTTCAAATATTTATCCATCGCTGTAAGTCTTGTCACCGACACCTCTCACGCGCATCACTAATTCTATTGTCTTAAATTAACAAGGTCATTATTGCGCTACTGCCACCCACTGGGCAGGTCAGTACACATGGAAGAGTATTTAATTACTTCACCAGTCACTACATTGCAGGCACAGACGCACAACCATGGCACATTATTTGCAGTAACTAAGCAATATTTGTTTGGACTAATTAAGTGAAGTTGGATAATTTCCCACGGTACACCTGGCACAGTGGTCTGTGCCGCGGCACAGTGGTTGAAAATCACTTACAGCACGCTGGGATACAGGTGATTAGCGAACCTGCTAGCAACATTCTAGCCAATGTTGCAGATGGTGGTGTCGTGGTTATTAACCTTATTGGAGGTACTGAACCCTGCAAGCTTCATCAGTGCATTCACCAAACCCTTCGGGTTTCGGTGCTAGTGATTGCTAGTGTGAACCGGGCTATACTGTGTGTGTCTTGACCCCTGCTGAACCCCTGAGACTGACTCAATGAACCCCTGGGGTTCGATCGAACCCAGGTTAAGAACCACTGCTCTAGCCGGTCTTCACTAAAGTTTGGTGGTTGAAGACAAGACAGAGTAAACATCTTAAGATAACTGAGTTTATTCTGATAATACAATTTAATAGCAGAGTAAAGTAAGTGAACCTGTCAGTCTCGAGAGTAAACACTAAAGCAAAACGTGTGTGTGCATAGTATTTTGTTTCTCTGATGTTTGAGGTCCTCCTTAAAGGGGAAGCTTCTCCTGATTGGCTCTTGGCTCTTAGCTGTTGCTGTCTGACTTGTCCAATGGGTGTTTGTGGGGAACTCCTTCTGGGGTTCAATTAGGTTTCCATGTATACTATCTACTCAAGGTATGGTGAGACTCTTGGTACGTGTATGAGGTCTGTTCTATGTCCACTTGTTGAATAACCTCTATGTTCACAACAACATGTCCATATGGTTATACTATAGCAACTAGACATTGGGTAATAGCCTAGCTGACTTCTTAGACTCTAGCATTCTAGTGATGGCATGCAGGACAATATAGTCCACAGTGGGTTAACTAAGCTAGTTAGCCTGGGTGATGTAGCACGTAATGCTGACACTGAGGCGCCTCCATGTCTTAATATTGGTCACAGCAGTGACTGCCAACTGGAGGTTTATAGTACACCTGCACCTATTAATATTGCGGTGCTCTCTCTTTCCTCTCTCTGACTATAGGGGCTCCGTGGATAGTCTCACTGATGACTTCAACACTGCCTTATCTGACTCTGCTGCTCCTATTATTGTCATAAGGAAAACTACAAAAAGACCAGTACCATGGTTCAATGAAGACACTTGCACCCTCAAACTGAAGCTGCAGAAAAGTAAATGGGGTTCAACTAAACTTGAAGTCTATCATCTTGCGTGGCATGACAGCCTGTTCAGTGACAAAACCGCATTAACTGCTTCATTAACAAAAGTTTCAAAAGTTTCTCTTTGACACTGTAAAAAGTCTGACGCAAAAACAACTTCAAAAAGTGGGCTCTTCCCTCTTGGCAAGCAACTTCTTGGAATTCTTTGAACAAAAAATTTAATCAGTTAGAAAGGAAATGTATGTATGTTTCCCCTACTCTACATCCTACAAGAGTGGCACCACATGTCCCCCTGAAGCAACCCTCATGCATGTTCAGTACAAACTCCTTGGATAAACTTGCAAAACTAATACAAGCATCTAAACCCACTACCTGCATGCTGGATCATCTCCCTACGAAGGTTGTTAAAGAACATTTCCCAATGGTTGGACCTGCTGTGCTCAACATCATGAACTTGTCCCTGTCTACTGGACCAATTCCCTCTATTTTTAACTGCTGTGATAAAACCTCTACTCAAGAAGCCTGGCCTAGACCCTGAAATACTCAGCTACCAGCCCATCTCTAACCTTCCTTTGTTTTCTAAAGTTTTGGAAAGAATTGTAGCTAATCAAACCATCAACCTTCAACACAATTGACCATAGCATTTTTGCATAGTTGTTGGCATAGTTGGCATATAGCTCAGCTCTTCTCTGGTTTCGATTTTATCTCACAAATAGAACATAATTTGTTGTTTGTGAAGATTAAAAATCGAAACACTGCAACCTAAGCTTTGGTCTTCTCCAAGGGTCAGTCTTGGTCCACTACTCTTTGCAATCTACATGAGAAACGGCCTTCACCCTAATGGGTTAGGTGCCTCAATTATGTCAGAAAACAGATTAATGTCTTAGCCAGGTATGACACATAGTCTGGAACACTGGATGGTGTCGTGGAAAACTTCTTCCCTTAGGTTTTACTCTAGCCATTCTTCACTTAGGTTTGATCAACAAATATTATGACCAGAACTACATTCTTTCATTTTCATGCATTTCAAAAACAATTGTTCTTCGCAGTGGATACAGAGACTCATCCACGCATTTATATTACTGGAATGCATTGTTTTCTGGTTTACCGAACTCCAGTACAAAAAGCCTCCAGGTTGTGCAGAACGCCGCTGCTAGACTCCTAAGTACAACCAGAAAATGTTATCACATTACTCCTATTCTCTCCTCCCTCCACTGGCTTCCATTTTATCCCAGGTCACATTTTAAGGTGCTGTTACTTACCTATAAAATCCTGCACAGATTAGCACCATCCTACCTGAAGGACCTTATTATTCCCTATTGTCGTTCTCTGCCGCTCCGGTCTTCAGGAGCTGGCCTTCTATCAATTCCAAAAGTTAAAAAGAAATCAGCAAGAAACACAGCGTTCTCTAATTGAGCACCCTATCTGTGGAACAGTCTGCCACCTGTAATCAGGAAACTGAAAACTGTAAATCCTGTAAAACCTACCTCTTTACTCTCTTATTTGGCTCCTGGAGTGTCCCACAGCTCTTATTACAGCTAAATCGACTAGCCTACTAGACGAGAGGTACTAGATTAAAGGTTTCCTACGTTTCCTATGTTCCTTGTCCACCCTGCCTCATCTAACCATAATGCTGTCTCTGTGTTAGTGTGTTGCTGCGATCATGACTGGATGCCTGGCCACACCACCTGACGGCTACCAGCTTGCTCACCAGCCTGCACCTCATCACCATGGACAATACAAATTTTTATTTTTTTGTGTTTTTTGTGTTTCTGTCAATTATGGCACCCCACTCCACACTTCAAAACATCCCTGCAAGGAGGAATCCCCCACTCTGCGTTTCTTCTCAAGATTTCCTCCTTGATAACTAAAGGACTTTTTTTCTTGCCCTTTGGGGGACTAAGGTTAGGACATGGCCTGTAAAGACTGGAACTAAAACTGTGATTAAGGGCTGTACAAAAAACTTGACTTGAAAAGACTTGATTATTTATTTGCATACATTTATATAGCCTTACTGTAGTTGTTTGTTATTTGTATGTATTTTGTACTTAAAATTATTATATTTTCTATTATCTTCAGCTGAATAATTGTAATGGAAACAGATGCCCTCAGGATCACTAAAGTCATGTGAATGAAGTGAACTATGAAATCCTTTACAGCAGCTTTTCTTAAACTAGGTTCAAGTTGACGGCAGGCGCGGAGCTGGGGGAGTGGCTTTTGGGACTGAAGCCCCGAATCTCACTTCAAAAGCCCCGGATCTTTTTTAAGCTTTTAAAATTATGTTCCCTATACATTACATTAAAACGTATTACTGGGCAAATTGCCAACAACAACCTTCATTTCCCTTATTTTTAAAATGCTATTATTTCTACTGAAAGTTAGTCTCACATTTATAAGTCTCAATTTTGCCATTATAGTTTACATAAAAATCTCTAGAAGTCAATAGTTAAGTGGTTATTGTTTCTTTTCGTTAAATAGTATTGTCTTGTGCAGGCCCTGCAACTGAAAATGTAGGCTATGAATCAGAAGGGATTTAGGATTTGCCAATGTCCAGCAGGTCACCCTAAAATGGACTAGAATGCAGGAAATCGCATCTAAGAAATTCAAATATTTCTGGGGGAGGACCC
>OMNS01086139.1:0-14745 GCA_900303225.1 Laemonema laureysi
TGAATTTAATTATAATATACAAATATAAGTGATATTTGAGTAATTGTTACTCACCCCATTTGAACATCATCATCGTCAGGAACAGTGTCTTTAGATTCAAATGAACTCTACCAAACTCCATAGCAAGGCAAGTCACCCTCACAGGACCACAAATTAAATGAAAAAAAAAATGATGAAGATAAAATATCTAAATATTTGACATCTTTACATGGGACCAGACTCCTTGGGTTGTGCTCTAGACTTACCACACCGGACTAATGAACACACCGTTGGCCGACACCAAGCGCCTCGCCTGGACTAGAGTGGGTGAGTGTAATCAGCCATGAGGAAAGACAAGCAAAAACAAAACACGACATGGGCCCGGAGGACCGACTTAGTTGTTTTTTTTTCGAAAGACACTTTTATTCAACCCTTTGAAAAGAAGCACCTGCCTTGATTAGTGTAAGACACGTTGAATGTTTGGAGCTGGCTTATTCTCAATCGTGATAAGGTCAATGATTACAAAATAACATCACCATTTGTATCACAATTTGCAATACAAATTAATAAATGACTTGAGGAACAATTTCACATTTTGGGATTGTTTGTCACTTTTTTTTCAATCGGAATACATTATGTGTTATATGTGTGTTGTGAAGGGGGCACAGAGTGTAGAAATGGTAGAGAAAGGAGAAAACAGAACATAGGTGGGAAAGTGTTAAGAGCGTGTGCTCCAGTCCACTGGGATCCATACCAGGTTTTACACGCTGCCTCATTAGTGTCTTCAGCAGCTTTTGTGACACACAGGGCTTAGAATTTAGCTGTCCATCACTTGCGGCCCTCCTCCAGCCCCGCCAAACCCCCATATGCTCCTCCCACCTCCCGACACAGCTGTGAGTGACAGACGGTGGTTTAACAGACAGCTTTCTTCCCATAATTCTCCCTGAATAAAGACGTTTTGTCCGGTTGTTATAGTGAGTATGCTAGAAAGAGAAGTGTAGTGTTTGTGTTTGTCTGAGTCACTGTTTGTGTCTCCATGCAGTCATGGACGATCAACAGTCCAACTACATTCAGGAAGAGTATTGTCAACAGTTATTGGAAGAGACAGACTGTAGAGATAAGCCTCAAACCATGTGTTCATCCTCTATATATAACAACAGTGGATAGGTGGAGACAATCCTTTGCTTGCACCAGCCATGCTGGTGCACGGAATCCTTTCTGATTTCTTTCACCTTCAAATGTTGGCTTCTGAAGTAGTCCATGGCAACAAGGATGAATGGCCATACATGCACTGGACCACAGCTAGATGATCATAGATTGTTTTATAAATTTTGTATGTTGTTAGTATGTGAGTAGGCTTATGTGCTCAAGAAGTGTGCACAATGTGAATGTACTCTCCAATGTTGAGTCATGATAAATAACCTGGGACCTAGGCTTAGTTGTACAACAAAAACAAACGAAATGACAAATTATTTAGAATTTGGGGATTTCTCTGTGTATGTTTTCTTTTTAGACAGCATGTCATTATGTGACAATGGAATGCAAAGTGTTCTGAAACAAAGCGATACATGCTCAAATGCACAGGAGTATCTGGAACACATTTACTACTGCTCTGTCCTTGGTTAGTTCAATTTTAATCACAAATAGATAGGATTTTAGAAATGCTGATATGGCAAACAGTCATAGTTGTAGGCCTGTCTCAGGAAAGAAACTGTACATGTTTCATTATTTATATTTTGTTGTATTATTTAAATTTAATTATGAAATCATATCAGACACAAATATATGTAGGCTTACACAATATTATACATAATAAATATTTTCATAACTGTAGTAGTCTTTTTAAAAAAAATGTGATTATCACATACAAAGCCCACAGCAACTTTGATGTTTCTTTTGTTTCACTTTGACAAAAAATACATAGGCCTAATTTGTTTAGTGACCCATTTAGCGATACCCTCCATTAGAATGACACCTAGTGGTGAATATGTATATATTCCTCATATAAATATTCACCATATTTAAAAACTAAATAATAACAAAACAATAACACTAGATTAAACGAATGAAACGTATTAATTGTAGGCCTATATATTATCAATATAATTACATATTGCAATATTAAATCCTTATTTCTGTTTTCTTTCTATTTTTTATCTATTTTACTTTTTTTTGCTTTTAATTAAAGTTTTAATGAAATAATTGCCAAGTAGGGTAATATAGGCCCTATTTTAAGAAATGTAGGCTAATTGAGAATAGGTGATTGTGCATTGATTCATTTTACTGAAGAACTTGAGAAAGTATGAACAAACATCTACACAACACACAAATCCTGCATACAATTACAACAACATTATACATTAGAAATAAATGTATGTGTGTAATGTATGTAAATATATGTATGTATTTTGTAAAAAATAAATAAATAAAATGAAACGCTTTCTGCGTTTTAGAAGTCATCTGTTTTCATTGGCTCGGAATGTCCATGCGGTGAAATGTGCTTATTAACTCCCGGTTGGCCCGGTGCACAAAGGGGCGGGGCGCGATCGGCAGTCGAGGCAGTCGCCTGACAGGCCTCAGTGGGGGAACAAAAGTCCCTCCGGCGAGATGTATAGCAGTCCAGTAATTATTGGGATTCATTATGTTTATAGCTTGTTTAGCTAACCTCTTTGCTGAAAACACCAGCAATGGATATTAAGAGAAACTATTTTAGAATTTAATTTATGTAGTTTGTGCTTAAAAACTAACCCAAATCACTCTGTTCATAGTGGTTTGGTGCGTAGTTAGGTTGTTCTTTCAACTTGCTTGCTGACAGGCTGGCTAATAGCTAACGATAGCTAGCTATGTGACCCAAGCCAGCACAGAGTGATGTAAGGAAACTCTACAGTGGATCTCTGGTTTGTACATGTTTGCTTCATCCACTTTTGTTTTCATGTGTCTGTGTCTGCCATGAGATTACCTAAATAGTTGGGTTAGATGTTTCGCTAGCTAACTTTGCTCTCATACTGTAGTTAGCTTATGTTAGCTATCCAAGTTGATAATTAGCTAATTTGCTAACGCTAGGCGTTGCACCTCAGTAGCCAGTGCTGCGTCGTTTTTCAAGTGTATTCTATAAAAACATGTATATTATTTGTAATTGATCTGATTTAACAAGTGGCATCGACACTTGTTGTCGCTTGCAATCTTATATTTAAATGTTTTGCTAGGCCTCAAGATGTTGCTGTCATTGATTCACCATTTACTTGTACCTCAACTTAGAATCTGACGCATATAAAATCATGGCAATATTTTACACACGACGCAAAAATAATATCGTGGTCTGAAATGGGCACGACTACATGCGTTTGGAGATCTAGTTGAAGGAAACTGCTGCTGTCAATGTTGAATGAACGTCAAGAATAGAAATGCCTCTACCTATACCTAATTACCTATTCGACTATCTCTTCTCTTCTGCACTTCATTATAACTGGGTGTTTTATTTCATGTTAGTATATTAGGTAGTGTGTTATGTAGTCTCCTAATATGCACACACAACCTGCCATAACATTTCGATCAATGGTGTTTGAAACAGCTGTGTGATGAGAAACCCGCTGTTGGATTAACTTCCTCTGCTGTTGTGTTTGCAATATGAATATGTGACATGGATTGCAAGCATGTGTGACATTATTGCAGTTGACCAAATTGGGCCCTCAACATGTCTGCCTTTGTTTAGCACTATTCCTATCCCAGTTAGTTTAAATAAATACCAGTTGCGAAAATTGTTGCAATGTATGTTTATTCACCCAGTCAGCCAACACATATTTCGATTGCAATGAGATAACTCAATGTGTTGAAATGGTCATTGTTAAGAAGGGTTAACTGGCACCTGGTAGCAAACCTAAGCGCTATAAAGCTGTAGATTGCACATTGTTGATTGCAATTGCAAGACATAATGTAGCATTGCTTTGTCACAGCGTAACTATTATGAAATGCACAATTAGTGGGGGTAAACTTTCATGATGTGCACATCATGAAAGTTTCCTTTGGTGTGCTAAAAAACAGCTTGACTTTCAATGTATTTACTAGCATGTATTTACTAGCAACACACAACAAGCTAGCATCTGGGCTTCTTCCAGTCATCGCTCCCATGTGCCCATGGAGAAGACTGCCTTTGAGGCGTGGCTGGAGTCGGTCTCCGCCTCTTTCCTTACACTCAACGACCAGCAGCGCAACCAGTCGTTGGACCAGCTCATCTCCCTGAGTGGTGCTGTGCAGCTGCGCCACCTGTCCAACGGACTGGAGACGCTGCTGAAGAGGGACTTCCTGCGCCTCCTGCCGCTGGAGCTAACCTTCTACCTGCTCCACTGGCTGGACCCCCAGACCCTGCTCACCTGCTGCCTGGTGTGCAAGCAGTGGAACAAGGTAATAAGAACAACTGTTATGTTATTATGTTATTATGCATATGTTCATTCTACTCACATTTCAATCTGGATATCTTACCTGGTGGTGTCAGCACTCTTTAAACAAAGGACCCTTTCATTTAAGGGAGATATTGAATAGTTATTGAACTAGAATGCCACCAGATCAGATTATTCTTGTGTTTCCATATTTCACTGGTGTGCAACAAGTGGCTGGTTTATACTCCCTCGACGGCCTGGGAAGATGTGCGACTCATGTACCCGTCGGTCTCTTGTCACGTAGACTTGCAGTCCTCCCAGAGCTGAGCAACGCGTCGCTTTGTACACAAGTGTAAATGTAGGCACCTCTGTGAAGAATGTGACACGGACCTTTGTGGACCTGCTGACGGGGAGAAGACTAAACTAGGCTTAAGAGGGGCAGGAACAAATACACTAAACTAAAGCCTGTGGTCTTGCCTGGTGCCTGGTGCCATTTAAGCTAACTGTAGTGAGAAAAACCGTTTGAGCAGAAAACAAGATCACAGCATGCAGCATAAACATGGATTTGTGTTGAAGAGAGATAAGTGGCGTCAGTAGTTTGTGGTTTGAATGAAACAGACGGACAAGGCTGTTGAGGGAAACTCTGATGGGCATCTAAGGGATCACTAGCTCGTAGCTACCTAGCTAGCTGCCTCTTGCATCACCTTGACTTGCCGCATGTGTGCTAGAAGAGAGAGCTTTGATTGTGTTCAGTGTCAAAACCGTACAGCTGATGGACTTTTTGTGATGTTCCGATTTTCCTTCATTTATTAATATTGCAAGGATACACTGTTTATATGGTCATTTAAATATTGCACTATTTGTACTCGTACAAAAGTTGTATTGACTTGTTTCTGATCTGCTCAGTACCAGGTGATTCATTACTTCCGAAAATACTTCATTACTTCCATTCACAAAATGCAGTCGGATAACCTGTGTTACTTGCATATTTCTCTTTAAATCACAGACAATAATAAATGACAATTTGGAATATTTTGTACTTCCATGGGTATTTCCATGGCACACTCTGTGTTTTTGTTTCATGGGTTATCCCTTCATTTCCCTCAAGGTGATAAACTCCTGCACGGAGGTGTGGCAGGGAGTCTGTCGGGAACTGGGGTGGCAAATTGATGAGTCAATTCAGGAGGCAACGCACTGGAAGGGTGTCTACCTGAAGGCCAAGCTGCGGATGACGCAACTTAGCGACCAGGAAGCCTTCGAGACCTCCTCTCTCATTGGCCACAGCGCCCGCGTCTACGCCCTCTACTACAAAGACGGGCTACTGTGCACAGGTATGAGGTCGGGCCTTTCCTTGAGCATGTCCTTGTTCCCTAATTTCCCGTCTGGGATTAATAAAGTACATCTCCGCTTATCAGAGTCGATGGTAAGAATCTCTATGATCACATGGTCCCATCGCTCATGTCCAAGAGCTGCTCAGCCGTCACACATTGGGCGTCATGCAGGAACATTTGTATATTTTTCTCTTCACTTGATCTTACCTTTGTGCGTACGTACAACTCAACAAGTGAGCAGGAAAAAAACGATTGGAGTGCAGAGCTTGAAGTCGTCCTTTCAGAAATCAATTGAAAAAGAAATGAAAACTCATAACATTTAGCAGGTCAGTTGTGGCTTTAGATCGCCTGCTAAGGTAAAGGAGTGGGACAAAATAACATGCTGTCAATGCAGTGTCCACTGAAGGCTGCAGTCTCCACTGAAGGCTGCAGTGTCCACTGAAGGCTGCAGTGTCCAAAAAACAATGGTTTGGTTTCATAATAGATTCCAAAAGACGACTTGGCAAGGGCAATGATCCATGTGTCCATGTAGTCCGAGTTGTTGATATTACTACTGCAAACCAAAAATATGAGTCATGTCATGTTTAATACTATTAACATTGTTCTGAAGAATAGGTTATTAGGCAGGACAGTCTGGTGGTGATGAAGCTTGGCGTACTTCGGATAATATATGTAGAAGTGTAGAGTTGTGGAGATAAGCAATACATAGCCCCTATCGTGTGAAAGTGTGCATCCATAGATCAAGACACACACACACACACACACACACACACACACACACACACACACCATTGAAATGTCAACCAGCTAAGAGCTGTATCGCCACAATCCTGACTAAAGAAGCTTGATGGAACATAACTGTGTCTGCGTTCTGCCCACTCAGCGATTACCAATCCTAGTAACTGGTTGTTCTACAGCCTCTGCAACAAACGTATATTACGCTTATTCTTATTAATACTATTTTGATTATGGTTATTGTTGTATAATGGATATAGCCCAATACAATTATATTAATCCGACTGTGAAACATAATATTAATCATTATACATAGAACATAGAAGTTTACTTCATGTAATTTACACTTATCATTAGTCCACGGCAGGGAATAACAATGGTTTGGCCAACCGTACGCGACTCGTACGACTAGTCTAGACCACTCGTAGATTTTGTGCATACCTAAGCAAAGATTAAGAAGTAGGAGGATTTTGGTGAATGCGAGAAGTGCTCTTAAAACGCCTGTTGAAGCACACGTCTTTGTGTAAGGGTGTAACGGTACATGAGGCCTGTTGTTTATAAAGGGTGTCGAGTCATTTTCGCAAACAACATGGATAAGTTGAGTAATTACACCTGTTTTTTCAGGTTCTGATGACCTCTCTGCCAAATTGTGGGACGTCGGCACTGGGCAGTGCATCTATGGAATTCAGACCCACACCTGTGCCACGGTTAAATTCGACGAGCAGAAGCTGGTGACTGGATCCTTTGACAACACCATTGCATGCTGGGAGTGGAGCACGGGGGCTAAAATTCTGCAGTTTCGCGGCCACACTGGTGCAGGTTGGTACAAGATTGAATCTGGATTCAGAGTAGCGCTCATGGTAACTGTTATCTACATTCTTATTCAAATGTATTTCAAGCAAATTGGTTCATGTATTGGGACTGAATTCCATCTTGCCTACCTTGCTAGATTTCTTCTCCAGTTGGTCTTTGAGCAAAGCTGGACAGAACTAAACCAGATTGTATATCAGTTAACACCCTTAACTATTGCGTTCTTACCATACCATATTTTCATGTGAAAATAGTATGTGTATGAACACATACACATACTTCTTTATAAGTATTTATAATGTGTACATTTTGTCTTGAGACTTTAACCTAGTTTATTAAACTAGGTTGTAATCTGCGTCATCATATCGATTTTTATAATCTGATGCCAATGCGTCTGTTATGCACTGATGTCTAAATGTAGAGGTATAGAGGTTGGTTTATTGAGTCTGTTGCCAGAATATCTCTGGCTGGTGAAGCATGACACTCTTCCTGCGTTGTATGTTAACAGTTTGTTTCCCAACTTTGGGGGGATGCTGTTGGCAGATGTTATTTTTATTCTAGCTCGAAATATATTGCTTTGGCTCCTGGACATAGGATTGATGCGTTGACACTTTTCCATGATTATTTAATTAAAAATATTCCTTCACGATCTGCTTTAAATCTTTTGACTAAGACTTTGTCAGAAAGCAGTGGGACATGAAGCTATGTCAAAATCGATATACTTCAGTCTATGTACATGCATAGATTTATACAAAGGAAACCTGAGAGTAGCTGCCATGTGGTTTGGATTACAAGTTGTTATTACTAGAAGTTGGACTATTCTACAGAGCAGCTTCTGTTGCAGTTCCGCGGGTCAGGTTGTTTCCAGTTGAGACCCATTCATTGTAATGAATGGGTCTATAGATCCCCGCCCCCCATCTACATGATTGGTCGAAATACATTTGATGCGCTTATCTTTACATGTTAGTCTAAAGTCTGATTTGTGAGATTATTAGGGACGATTCATCGATGCACATCAGTCCCAGATTTAGAATATTTCCGATGTGAGTGCATTGGTTGGCGCGACCCCAACCGATCCATATGGAACAAGTATTGGTCACGTTGGGAATCAGAGATTCAGATTAACTAGCATTTTGTAGGAATTATTTAGTGACTTTTTGTAGTTTCTGAGAGAGAGAGAGAGCATCATGGCTGTTAGAATTAGTTTTCAGACAAATGGAAATATACAGTAACTTTAAAGTAACTGAGCATGTAAAGCAGATATGTAAAATGGGGTCTGGGGAGCATGACCCGGAGGCCCGTAGTTTGGCAGGCTTTACAGAGAGGATGAATGAACAACTGGGGTTGGAGGTGAAAGAGGCAGTCTGGGGAGCAGAGGGGATGTCAGTGGGACAGGAAGTAGGAAGTCCCACTCTCCATGCGGTACTTTATTCATTAGCTAATTAGAGATGGGAGTACTTGTCATTTTACATGGGAATAGTTTTGGTAGTATAATGATTCATCCAGTAAATAAATATTTTAGTTATGTATTTTAGGTTTATTATTATTATGTTTTATTTTATTTTAAATATGTGGGTAGAATTGTATATATGACTTACCAGTTTGTATTCAAATGTCCTTTATGTGTAATAGTACTGATCTGTGACCCTCCTCATGGTTCTAGTTTTCAGTGTCGACTACAATGACGACCTGGACATTCTGGTGAGTGGCTCTGCTGACTTCTCTGTGAAGGTCTGGTCCATGTCGGCCGGCGCCTGTCTCAACACGCTCACCGGACACACAGAATGGGTCACCAAAGTAAGTCTAGTAACCCTGATGCAACAATGGAGACCAATCGATGCATAGCACCTCGAGGGCTTTGGTGTATGCAGGTATACATGCCCGTGTATGTATTGTAATGAATGTATGTGCTCTCATCAGGTTATACTGCAGAAGAGTGAGGTGGAGTCTATGATGCACAGTCCCGGGGATTACATCCTGCTGAGCGCTGATAAGTATGAAATCAAGGTGATGTCTCTCCCCCAGTCACACAGTGATCATAGCCTTTTTCTGGGTTTCAATGTGATTATTTTTGTCTTGGTGGTATAGTCTTATTAGGTGAGCTTACGTCCCACACAGACCCAGCACTACCGTGTCGGGCGCTAGAATGTCCAAACAAATTTCATCCATGAGGACACCGCCATGGATGAAATGGTGGAGAACGTATCGGTTTTAGTCACTTTAAGTCTCAGTTAAAAAACGAAGTGGGAGCCCCTCAGGCCGATCAGATCTATCTAAACCCTGTGTTCTGTTGGTCGTCAGGCAAGTTACCAGTGATGTGATTATACATGAGAATGGGTGGGATCATGACCTCACATTGTACTGGACACTGTGCTCCATGACCGTAACACCAGCGCTCCTTCTCCCCATCAGGTGTGGCCACTAGGGAGAGAGATAAACTGCAAGTGCTTGAAGACGCTAACGGTGTCCGCAGACCGCAGCGTCACCCTTCAGCCACGGCTGCAGTTTGACGGACGCTACATCGTATGTAGCTCTGACCTCGGAGTTTACCAGTGGGACTTCTCAAGTTTTGAAATTATCAGGTACCTTATTTTTATTTTCTTGTCATGCAAGGTATTACACATTCAGAAACATCCAACTGCACATTGTTGTTTTTAATTGATTGCGTATGTATTTGTTGGCAGGGTGATCAAGATGCCAGACCCGGCTAATCTCTCCTTGCTCAGTTTCGGGGAGGTGTTTGCACTCCTTTTCGACAACCACTTTCTGTACGTGATGGACCTCAGGACGGAGGCTATATCAGGCCGGTGGCCTCTGCCAGCCTACAGGAAGTCCAAACGAGGCTCCAGCTTTCTGGCTGGCGTGACTTCCTGGCTTAACGGACTAGACGGGGACAATGACTCTGGACTTGTGTTTGCCACAAGTATGCCCGACCATAGCATTCATTTAGTTCTGTGGAAGGAGAACGGATGAAACGGACCCGGATATACACAGAAACCTGTACGGCTAGGTAACAAACCGCTTTTACGTCTTTGTTTTGAACATTTGAAAATCCTCAGTCAAGTTAGATGTATGGATGTAAGGACAAACGTGTTACTGGTTTGTTTGGGGTTTTTTACACCAACATCAACACATCGTCTCTCAAATGAGGAGACATTAAAAGCTATTGAAATTGACTAACTGAGGTACTTTTACAGAGTCCTTAATGAACCTAAACGTCTCATTAGTCAGTTAATGTTTAACAATGAAATGAGTTGTTAAAATGTTGAACTTTAAAAGATGTAAAAAGAGAGATGAAAAAATATATTGTTCTGGCAAAAAGCTCCTTGCTCCTATTATTGTTGCAAAATGGGGAAATGTTTTTAAGTAAAAAAAAGAATTGTTTTAGTAATTAAAATGTATGTGCTGACTTTCATTTCAGTTTACTACAAATAAATATACAGGGGGAAAATAAAAGCAGAATATGAATGGGCAGAATGTTCTCTTGAATATAATGATATAGATTTGATTGGTAAGCTTGAGAAATCTGCCTTAAACACTACATCTAGCAAAGCCAACCTCCTTTGACTCTGGCAAACTGCTTTAGGACATTTCACTTTACAAGCCTGACTCCAAGAAGGTTTCGTTGTGGCTTAGTGGCTTGCATTACCCGACAGCAATGTACAAAAAGTAATGCAAGTCCACTGATGCCGTTTACCTTTCCTATGGGATGTTTGTTCTTAAAGTCAGCGTGAGAAATGTAGTGATGTGCCTTTTCACTAGATTCGATTTTTCAAACTAATATTTTGATTAATCTGGCACATTGCAATAACGTGATGGCTGTGGTCTGAAGCTTAAAATGCTCTAACCATAATAAAACAAAATACATTTTCTATGTATCAATTATAGATATGACTTGCCCAGTGAACTTGCTTTTAGGTATCTATCAATCCAGTTAAGCGTTAAATCATTGATAGTTAATTATATATTTTCTTATTTTGGTTAAAATAGTATAGTACACAGAGTGTAAAACATTGAAGAAAAAAAACGACTGGCTGCTTGAATTGGATCTCAATGAATGGAACACAAGCGGTCTTCAAGGGAGCAGGGCTGAACTTGGACACATCTTCAGGGTGTGGTGGTCCTTCCTTTTGAAACAGGATTAGGTCCCAATCTTGCCACTATTGGTTGGAATGTGTTGCCTGCCTGCTCATATTTGGCCACTGGTTTGGCATCACAAAGTTGTGTTTCTGTAAAATTAGTATAAAAGAATCCACAAAAAAGGAACTGTCATTTTGTTTTGGCATTCTTTGCGCTTCAGCCAAAGATGCATAAATGTAAAAAAGAATGCATAATGTGACTGAACAAAAAGGTAACATCAAGAACATTTTCATTTCATTGCATTTTAATGCAGAAGCCCAGAGGAACTGCATTCATTTTCTCACCTTTTTCATGGCGCATCTGTAATAAAATTGCTGGTTAACAGCAGTGTAGTGGTGTGTGTATATACATATTAATTGAATTTCCTTTGCATCAAAAGTTGTGTACCAATATACCTATTGGAAAGAGTGTATTCATAACTGTAACAATGTTTGAAATTGTGAATCTATTCTACTACTGTGTAGTTCACAATCTTTTTTCCTTACTCAAATTTGTACAACTGATTTTCTCCAAAATTAGATTTTATGCAATGGCGTGCCACAGTTCAGCGCAAATGGTAATGTATAATTTAACTCCAGCGCTGATATACAAAGCACTGTAGCATGTGTTCAAGTTCTACAAAATTCTGTATCTACCATTATTTATGAAGTATAACACTACAATATTGCAACACACTTCAACTTCATAACATTTGGTTGTATACTGGAGTTGCATGAATCATTAATTGATCATTTTCTGCCAGCGATAGAAATCAAGCATTAATGTGGGCTAGAGTATAGGATAACCAATCCAAGATATGCTTCCATAGTTGTCTAGTCTAGTCGAACCCCCTAGAATATACACTAAAAAGGCAGATGGACAGCATGTACTATAATGCAAAATTAAGTGATGAAAAAATCAGCCAACGTATTTCTCATTTTCGGTTTCAGATACCAAGCTTAGAATAATCTCAGTTTAGTTACCATGGTGACTCATACTATGAGTCTAACCTGTGGCCAGATTCACAAAAGTATCTTAAGACGTTTCCCAAGATGTTCTTAACTGCAATTCCTCAATATTTTCCGGAGAAACATTTTAACAACTTTAATCTTAAAGTAAAGAATAAAATCAAGAAGAAATGTAAGGCCTTAGTTTCCAAGCATCCCTTAAAAAGAAAGATATGAACTTTTAAGATATCTTTGGGTGAATAGCAGTTTTTTGTAACTTCAACCTAAAGACAAAGAACAAAGATTTTTGTTCTAGTTTTGTGAATCCGCTCCCAGAGGTTTGCTCCAGGGGATTCACAAAAGTATCTTAAGAACAAAACTGGTTTCTTGATAAAGTAAAAGTCAATGTTACACAATTACTATACATAAGTTTTTATTTACATTTCAGTATCTGTTGGAAGCTGAAAAATACAGCAACGTATAGTAATGCCATGGTCAGAAATAACCTAGCAAAATAATTAGTTACACAACCAAGTGGTAATCCTTTTCACAGTTACTACAGACACCAGAAACTCAAATACATGCAATGTTCCACAGTACATCTGATTCTCCCTCTTCAGTTAATTTGTACAACAGCATGTCATACAAGTATAAAATGATAAGCTAGTAAAAGGAACACATTTTGTTCTCTCTAGCGAATTACTGCAACATTTGTAATACTTCATAAGAACCAAAAATTAAAACATGTCATTTTACCAAATTGATTCAAAATACACTGATAAAACGTTTGTACAGTCAATAGGACAAAAATAGTACCATGGGAAATATGAAGTGGAAGTTGGCTGGCTTATTCTAATAAATTGAGGTTGGATTCAAACTAAAGATTGGATTTATAGATGGCACATGCAGCGACACACCAGAGTTGTATTCATTTTTGGTACCAAAAAAGGAGTCATTGGGCAAGACATTGTCAACAATTGCACTGCGTCCTTAGGATAGATGTTTGTCTACTTGAACTAAATCAAAATAGGATTTTAGTTAAAGCTACAATGCCATTAATGAAAACATACAATACTTAATCAGCACAAATGTGAATACAAAAATATGGTGAAACAAGATCAAATATTGTTGTCTAAATTTGTGTCAATTATTCAGGCGTTTCGTCTTTCACATTTTTTGGGAATTGTACAATGTAAAGATGGACGTTCTTGTTTGACGATATGCAACTGCAGACAGTCTAAAGTTACCCACTGTGGTTTGAAACCTATCGTAGTCTGGGGTGCAGTCAAAGAACACCAATTTTCCCTTTTTTCAAATTACGGCCCTTCATGTAGAACAATAACATAATACTTCAAAGCAAATATTATATACTTTTTAGTACGTAGAACAATACATTTTTTAAAAATATACTTTTAACAGAGGACCATTACTGTCTTTCCTCAATATATTGTTACAAATCTTTTAACATAAATAAATCGGCAATTTTGTTTCACAACAGGGAATATGGAACATGAAATATGGCTTTCATTATCATGTTCGTGTTTGTTTCTCAGAAAAGAAACATTCTACATCTTAAAATGTAACGCTACAATTTGTTCGTTCCTGAAGCAAGTCAGTTATTAATCCAGAATTAGAAGCAAGATCACTGTATGCTCATTGGTTAGTTAGATGGAGCATAGTTAACTGATTGAAAAGAAAAGACTCCTCTCTACTGAATGAGGAGCCATCTACTTCCTGATGAGCTCCATCCACGACAAGACGACAAATCAAAACATCCAATGAAACATTACGCATCTCTGTGTTGAAAACATGTCACATCTTAATGGCCATCACATTGTTTGACAGGATATTAAATTAAAATGGAAATATTTAGAATATCAGTGCAAATTAGATCAGATATAATTTTCCTGTGACACATATTGTTTACCATAGAAAATAAATTGTAGCCATGAATTAACATTTTGTATTATACACATACGCAAACAATGTTAGTTTCAAGACTGCCCTGACTACCCAGGTAGAGGTTTCTAAAGCATGACGAATCCTTTTTTTTTTTTAATAGATAAATATTTTAGCAACTTAAACGCAATGCCTTTCTTTTACTGTGTATTTTCAGTAACTTTCTTTAATCATCTATTCAACACAATTCTATTTTGAGGCACAGGGTTCAAGATCAAACGACAGTATCACCCTAACTCAGCAGTGGGGACAGTTCCAAGCTGCAATCTGAATGTCAACTAACCCTGTCGGCGTCTTCTACCCGAGAAACAACCCAATGTGGGTCAAAAAGGTGCTTGCTCACACATTTATAGCAGCAACACAAACGCTACGAAACAAGAAGAGTGACAGAAACAAGGAACATAGCAACTGTGCTACTGTGTTTTGATTACTCATTTTCTTGCTTTCATTTTTACACTTAAGTCTTTACAAAGATACTAAAAAGCGTGT
>OMNS01086155.1:0-11888 GCA_900303225.1 Laemonema laureysi
GTTGAGTATTTAAACCCTGCCCTTTTCAGTTCACCTTGTCAGATCGTCACAGTTTACACTGTATTTAGCCTGACTGCCACGTGAGTGAGACTAATGTGAGGATTATAAGATTCGGTTCTGAACCCTGCCTGTTTCTGACCAAGCCCTTGCCTATCGGTTCTGGATTGTTCCGCCTGTACCTGTCTGCCTGCCTGTCTGTCTACGAACCCTGCCTGTCTGTCTGTCTACGAACCCTGCCTGTACCTGGACTCTGTTTTGCCTGCTGGACTGTTCCCTTGAATAAATCCCTATAACTGCAAGTATTTGTGATCTGCGCTTGATTCCCGTCCTGAGTCGTGACAGAACATTCCAATTAAAAGAAATGTTACATAAATAGAGTGGTCAAAGTTGCCCGAGTGTGTGTGAATTGTATTCCTTATTTGGGAGTTTAATTTTTGCATTAAAAACCTCCTTATAAATGGACTGCTTACAGTATATAGTGCTTTTTTCCAAAGCGCTTTACACATTCTCATCATTATCTCCTTATCCTTATGTCTCCTTATTTACCTAGAGTTTGTGCGCATATTGCACTTGATTTAGCATATCTCCTTACACATACAATAACATTCAGCATATCTTGTTGCAATTATAGTACAAATATAGTTGCATGCAACAATAACAGGGTCCTACATGGTATGGCGAGGATGAGCAAATGCATACGTCACAGTAGACAGCATTTGATTTTGTGCCATGTCTCACAATATGTTTAGTTGAGGTCACTGCTGCACTCTACCGTTGAGCCACATGGTCTAAACCAACCAAGACCAGATACGACTATATTTTAAGGAGGAGTCTTCCATACTTGGAAGAAATGTTGAGCATGGAAAGTATGGTAAAATGGCATTGGTATGCCATAAAAACAGGTTGACCAGAACATTATCCAAATCATCATCAAGCATGTTTCTTAAGTAAACAGTGGAAAAAAATCTACCGCCAAAACGGAAAAATGACATGTGTACCCCTTTAAGACCCAGCCAGCAGAGGCCGGAGTTAAAATAGGCTGCATCCACTTTGTTTTCTGAGATATAGACCTGAAATTGGCATTGCTATTCTATGGAATATTTTAGCCGAGAGAGAGCCGAGAGTGATGCAAATTTAGAGTTGTTTACACATCGCAAATATCTTAAAATCTTACACAGGATCCTGCTCCACTCTCTCTCTCCATAAATGGTCTGCCTCACAAATAAGTCTTAGGGTGGATAAGCACTTATCTGAGAATTTCAGAAGCATTGAATAGTAGTGTGAGGCTTCATTCCCTTTACCAAATACCTCAGTTATTTGTGTCACAATATCTACACTAGGGGGGAGAGTTGAAAGGCATCCAAAGTGTCTGAGCTGTAATTGTGTCTTCAAATTACTATGGCTATGTTCACACAGCAAACCTTAGTGCTCAATTTGGATTTATTGCTCAGAATTTTTTGTTTGGCTGTTCACATTATCATTTTTAATGTGACCAATGTTAGATTCCATTGTGAATTGGTCACAGTCCTGAACTGACCCGCATGCGCAAAACAACAATAACAAAGACGCTGCACGCTGTCATACGAAAGTAAACATGGAGGTCACTGAAGTCAACATTTACGGTTTCATTTATAAGTTGATGTGCAGTGGAAACCAGCGAATTGGTGAGCGGATGATAACAAGGATGAGGATGACGAGAAAGAGAGATACATTTTTATTTATGGCTTTTTGTGGAGCAATGGCTGCTCTGCTACTATGTAGGTGTGTGTGGATGCAGAGTTGGATGCAGAATGTCCCTACACTGACAACCTCTATTGCAGCTGTATTTCATGTTTGTATACACCGAGTGACTCCCGCCAGCGCAGAATTGTGACAAATGTTGATCTAGAGTGACATAAAAGTTGCATGAATTCCCTGGTGCCACTTGAGTGGCAGCCTGTTGCAGCAGCTCCTGCTCACCGTTGAGCTTTTTCTTCTTTAAACCTATTTAATTTGTGTAATTGTAAATCCTTTTGCTTTAAATTGTAAATACTTTAATGTATTCAACATGGACAACATACAGATTATGTCTGCACTTGTACTTCTGCTACTTTTGTTGACGATCGTGTCCGGGGATCCCGTGTGTAACAATGGCTGCATTGTTTACACCAGGGACCAGCTGTTAGCATCATGTAGCATGTCGATGCTAATCAGCAAAAGACCCGATGTTCCCCGTGAGCTAAGGAAAAGGAGACAGGGACGCAGTGCTGGTGCTGTGGTGCGAGCTAAGAGGAGACGCTACAGACCCGTCCTCCCGTCCATCATTATGGGGAATGTAAGATCTCTTTCCAATAAGATGGACGAGCTAGCAGCACTGACCCGGCACCAGAGGGAATATCGGGAGAGTAGCATCATGCTACTTACGGAGACTTGGCTAATGGAGCTAACACCGGACACAAGCGCTGCACTGGACGGATTTAAACTGCTCCGGGCAAACAGGACAAAAGAGAGTGGTAAGAGGAAAGGAGGAGGGCTAGCATTGTTTGTGAATGATAGATGGTGTAACCCTGGGCACATCACTATTTAGGAGCAACTTTGCAAAAAGGACATCGAACTGTTAGCCTTTAGCATGCGCTCATACTATCTGCCGAGGGAATTCTCGCATGTCATCGCGATAGCTGTGTATGTTCCCCCCTCTGCTAGCACTGAAGTGGCCTGTGAAGTTATCTACTCCACCATAAGCAGGCTGCAGATACAGCACCTGAATGCCCTCCTTCTCATCTCTGGAGACTTCAATCATGTCTCTCTTTCCTCAACTCTGCCCACTTTCACCCAGTATGTCACATGCTGCACCAGAGACAATAAAACATCGGACTTATTGTATGCCAACACCAAGGAGGCATATAATTCTTCACCTTTCCCTCCCCTGGGAAGATCTGACCACAACTTGATACATCTCCAGCCTGTATAAAAACCTCTTGTTCACAGGCAGCCAGTTGTTACGTGCACTGTGAAGAGATGGTCTGTGGAGGCTGAAGAGGCCTTGAAAGACTGTTTTGACACAACTGTGTGGGAAGAACTCAGGGATTGTCATGTGGAGGACATTGACAGCCTCGCTGGCTGCATAACAGACTATATTAACTTCTGCGTGGAGAACACCGTACCCACCAGGACAGTATGGTGCTTCTCCAACTGCAAACTGTGGATTACCCCTGACATTAAGGCTCTGCTTAAGGACAAGAAGAGGTCCTTTCGGTCAGGTAACAAGGGGGAACTGAGGTGGAAGATCAGGCAGGGAAAGAACACCTACAGGAAGAAGATGGAGGACCAGCTGCAGCAGAACAATGTCAGTGGAGTCTGGAGGGGCCTTAAAACCATCTCTGGGTACAAGGAACCTCATGCCCCGCCCATGGGGGACGTGGGTGAATGACTTGAACATCTTCTTTAACAGATTTGATCAGTCACCCACCCCTCCCCCGGCACAGACCCCACTGCTGCAACCCCCACTGACTCCTGCTGCTGGAAATGACCCAGCCCTCTAGTGCCTTCAACATCATTCAGTCCATGCTTCTGAGGGACAAGTTGGAGCAGTCAGGGGTGGACCACCACCTCTCCGCCTGGGTTCTGAACAACCTCACCAACCGTCCACAGTACGTGAAGGCTTGGAAATGTCAGTCGGACACTGTTATCTGCAGCACGAAGGCCCCCCAGGAACGGTTCTGGCTCCGTTCCTGTTCACCCTCTACACTGCAGACTTCACCTACAACTCAGCGAACTGCCACCTGCAGAAGTTCTCTGACGACTACACTATTGTTGGCCTGATAACAGACGGGGACGATAGAGAGTACAGAAAACTGATCCAGGATTTTGTAGTCTGGTGCCAGAGGAACCATCTCCAGCTCAAACGCAGGGAAGACCAAGGAGCTGGTGGTGGACTTCCAACGACGAAAACTCTCTCCTCCCACACCGATGAACATCCAGGGAATGGACATTGAGATTGTAAAATCTGAGGGGAGACAACTCTGACAACTGACAACTCTATTGCTCTCTACAAGGACAGGGCAGACTCTTTCTGATCAGGAGTCTCAGTGCAGGGGCCTCTCCTGAAATCCTTCTTCAACTCTGTGGTGGCATCAGCCATATTTTATGGAGCAGTCTGCTGGAGCAGTAGCATCTCAGCTACTGACAGAAAGAGGCTGAACAGACTGGTGAAGAAGGCCAGCTCGGTCCTGGGTCTCTTGACTCTGTGAGGTGGTGGGTGACAGGAGGATGATGGTCAAGCTGTCATCTCTGTCATGTCCCACCGCCTACAGGAGACTTTAACATCTCTAGGCAGCTTGTTCAGTGACAGGCTACTCACACGGAGAGATACCGCAGGTCTTTCCTTCCTGCAGCAGTGAGACTCTATAATGACCACTGCTCCAAGTAACACACAAAGGTCACAATGTGCAATAGCTCCATGTGCAATATAATATTTTAAATCATGCCATCATGTCTTACACTTGTATATTCTTTCATTTTACATATATTTATATATTATTGTTGTTTGCACTAGTTTTTCACTTGCCACTATTGTTTGCACTATTTTTCACTTGCCACTATAATGTTGTACATTGTATTGGTTCGTATTTGTTTAATTCGTTATTTTTTATAGGCCCTTTTTCTTTAATTGTCTTATTGTATTATTGTTTAATATATCATACTTGTTGCTGTAACACTGTCAATTTCCCCATTCCCCCCCAAAAAAATATAATAATATATACTGTTTAGACTGAGGTCACACTGCAAAAACCTGCATCTAGGACCACATATGAAAGTGGCCCAAATCAGAAAGATCAGATTCCATGTGATTTTTTTCACACTGTTATGAAACAATTAGATCTGAGTCACATATGAGGACTTGAGCATCCCTCTTTCATATAGGTCCCCAAGGACCATGAGCCCCTGTCAATCAATGATCTCCAGAGGAATGGTGACTTCCCCATACAAAGTTTAGAGTTGAGCCATTAGGAGGCTTAAAGGTGCAGGTGAGAACTTACCCATTGCATATGTGAGTATGGGATGGGTCTGTGTATCTGATGGGAGCTTAATGGAGATACAATGCCAGTGTCTCCATTACATGCATCCAGCTGTGGCACACCAATGCTGCTGGGCCAAAACCTAATGAATTATGGGCTGCCTCTGTGGGCATTTGTTGACATGTACAGAAACTATATATTTTATATCGAAAAGCCTACTGTCAGTTCTACGTCGTTGGATGTTATTTTTTAAATATAGTTTCTTCTGCAACTTTGCAGGTGAGTCCAGCGACAATATTTATGGCTTATAAAAATGGCTTTATGCTGCTCCTTCATACATGGCCATCAGCAAAACAACCAAACATATCCATTTAATTCTGATTAACCAAAGTAAGCTTGTGAAAGGGTCCCTGACGAGACGTTTACCAGTCCACCCTGGTCTACAGGCCTTTGCAGTCTTCTAAGATTTAACCTGGGCCATTTATCATTCCTTAAATTTGTCTAAAACACATCAGATCAGACAGTAATCTGGGAAATGTTATCCTGAGGTATTTAATACCTGATTTTGACCAACTAAATTATGAATTAAGTTAAGTTAGAATTAAATTATATAACTAAAACAGAGCATTCTCTTATCGAGCACCCTATCTGTGGAACAGTCTGCTACCTGTAATCAGGGAAGCTAACCAAATCTAATCAAAATCTACCTCTTTAATCTCTCTGAGAGCTGAGGGAGTGTCCCTCAGCTATCATAATAGCTAAATTGACCTGTTAGCCAGCACTAGCCTACCCCTGCTGCCAAGGAT
Organism: Laemonema laureysi; assembly: GCA_900303225.1. Lineage (NCBI taxonomy): Eukaryota > Metazoa > Chordata > Actinopteri > Gadiformes > Moridae > Laemonema > Laemonema laureysi. The sequence goes on from OMNS01086155.1 coordinate 5,804, forward strand.
CTAGATTAGAGGTTCCCTACATGCGCCATCCTGCCCCATCTAACCATAAAGCTCTTGTGTTTTAGTGTTGCTGCGATCGTGGCTGTATGCCTAGCCACCCCACCTGACGGCTACCAGCATGCTCACAATCCAGCACGTCATCGCCATGGACAATAAAAAAAAAAAAATAATAATCTTAATTGCACTTTGTACTGTTTGCTTGTAATTACTACCATGTCTATCAATTATGGCACCCACTGCACTCTAACCATCCCTGAAAGGAGGGACCCCCCACTCTGCATTCCTTCTTAAGATTTCTTCCTTGATAACTAAGGGAATTTCTTGCCGTTTGGGGGACTAGGATTAGGGGGGTGTCATAAATATATGGCCTGCAACGCCCTTTGAGACTGTAACTGTGATTAAGGGCTATACAAATAAAATTAACTTGACTTGACTTGACCTTGTTAAGTGGAAGCTAAAATCTTGGAGAGAATTTTACCATCACAGCCAATTAAGCTTATTGGTCTATAACTTTTACAGTCAAGTGGATCCTTATCTTTCTTCAAAATAAGGGAAATAACTGCCTGAGACAGTGATGAAGGGGGACTACCCATATTCAAGGCTGTAAAAGTACAGGCGCTACCTCCTCAGCATAAGTACAATTACAAGACTGACAAGTGACAAGTAGAATATAATTTCTCATAGACTCATAGAATAAGTGCCAAACATCCACCAGACCAATAGCTTCACACATTTCCTGTGTAACAGGGGCAGATCTATATGAGCCTTGGGAAGGAGTGCTTGGATCCAATAGATTATCCATAACCTGACTAAAGTCCCCCCCCACAACTGGATACTCCCCCATGTCATTCATTTTGTTGTTAAGCTGCCCAAAACACATTGGGGCATCAATGTTGTCAATGGCATATACATTAGGTAGGATAAATGTTTTACCCTAAATGTCAGCTAGCAATTGCATGTGTCATTACTAGTCTCTTCAGTACTAAACTGGAGCTGCTTATGGACCAAAGTTGCCACTCCCCTGCTCCAACTACTGCCACAAGAGGGCGAGACATGGCCCACCCAACTCTGTCTAAGTCGTCTATATACTTGAAAAATATATAGCCCATTCATAGCAAAAAAAAGTATAACAAAAAAATAGGCCTACTGGATGATAGGTCCACACCATTATTAGATAATGCACATCCTATAAAGCACTTTAAATCTTGGAACTGCAGTAAAACATATAAAAGTGTAAAATAGCTTGCGACGTGCGTCGCTGGAGTGTTCCAATGTGTATCGATCTTCAAATAATAATGTGGTAATTCAACCAACTCAACCAATTAAATCCAACTCAACCAAAGATGTAGTCCAAGTGATTCTGTTTGTTCCAGTTGGAATGTTTAAAATAATACAAATCCACAAGTGTTTTCCTGGGCGGTCTGAATAAAGCAATATTCCAACATCCATCCTTCATTATAACAATAATCTAACTATGAAGGAGGAAATCTCTGTCTGTCTGTGTGTCTGTCTGTCCATCGATTATCTCGGACAACCGTTCACGTAATGGGTTTCACACTCGGTGAGTGTATTGCTCATGACCCAAGGACGTGCGCTGTCACGTGTGAAGTTGTTCGGAGTGGTTCTCCAGAAATTGCCGTGTAGTTGTTTAGCTGGGGTCGCTGTTTCAGAGGCGCTGAGTCGGCACGCCAACATGAAGACGAAGAACTACTGGAAGTAAATAACAAGCACACGCCGCCAGCAGGGTGTTGGATTTTGTGGGTAATGTAGGTCTTCTCCTACGTCCTCGAACATGTATAATTAGAGGAGTCTCTGTATGTAATTGTCCGTCTGTCCTTTGAATTTCTCGACAACGGTTCATCCGATCGACTTCACACTTGGCGGGTGTATTGCTGAGGACCCGTGGAAGTGCAGTGTCGAGTGTGAAGTTGTTTGGATGAATCAGAAAGCTGCAAGTAGCGATTTTAAACAGGCAAGTTTTCAAGGTTTTGAATGGGCACTGCACTAATAATCAATTTACATATACAGTATGTTTGCTACGTCACAAGCCATTTGATCAGAATAAGTAGCTGTATTGGAGGCTTTTGTCTGTGGCAGGGATGTAGACTCGTTTTGGAGCTGCTAGCTTTAGCTACACTGGAGTAGCTAGATTCACCATGTTGGCTAGTGGTTGTTGAACTGTGTCTGGAGCTGTTAGTATTATTGTCTTGGCTCCGTGTTGTTGCCTTTGGTTGTTGGTTTGGGATCCTTGTTAGGATAGGTAGTAAGTAGACGTCATGGTCAATCAACTTAAGGAAAGCACTGATACTGATTTTGGGGAAGACCAGAGGCACAGGTGGAAAAGGGGCGGGCTCAATGAGGAAAGTGGCTTCAACTTTGTTTGTTTGAGAAGAGGAAGGCTGGAACGTCGGGAGTTGTGGTTGGTGCTTGTATTTACCTACAGTATCTACCTACAGACCTCACCTCTACTTGTATAAATATTTATGAAGCTCACCACCCACAAAACAATGGATCGTCCGTCAAAGCTGGCCACTTGTGCTTACGCTAAAGTTATGCCAGGAGTTGGATGCTGGTGATGCACAGATTCATCCAAAAACAAAACTTAAAACACCTCTGGGACTGTATTTCAACTGGAGAGAGACTATGAATGACAACATTGCACTTCTTGGTCACTTCAAATGGTGAGAAACTAAATATCAACCAGGTGATATTTCCACTTCTTACATAGTTATAATTCCTAAGTACTGTCACTTACTTTTGGTATGCCGCACACAAGTCATTGTGTTCCAATTTCACAAGTAAATCTCTTGGGACCCTGTGCAAAGACGTTCTTCAATGAACTAGTTCAGATCATTTTGAAGATTTGCGATGACGGTTTGAGAACATTACAGAGAAAGTTGCAGCTGTGTGAACTAGTAATGTACCTTGTCAAATATAGTACACGCAGTATATGGCAGAAACATGGCGGTGAGGGCGGTTATCGTTAAGTCTCTCTCCATGATGATGAGCCGGTGCATCGCCGCATCCAATTCCTGACATAAGTTAGCGTAAGCACCTTGTCCCTGTTGCTACAATAGCCACAGATGGCTTCACCTTGCAGCTCATTGCAACAATGTGACCTGCCCAGTTTCAGAACATCATCTTTTGCAAGCAGTTGTCCACTGCAAGCAGTCTTGCCGTAAATCTTTGATCTGAAAAGGGCCTTACTTGAGTGTCTCGAGGGACATCTGTAGGTTGTAGCTGCGCTCCTGTTCAGGAAGCTTGGAGAACTGTACAAGGCATGGATGCTGACGCTTGTTATCGTCCCGCACCTGAAACAACAAAAAACAAACATTGAATGAAAATCTATCAATATTAGGAAAACTAACCCCCACAATAAAGTTTGTCATGATGAAGTATGTTACTTAGTGATGTAGCGTGTTACATAGTAGTGCTATGGATTGATCCTGGTCCAAATCTCGATTAAGATGCACAACATTTTAAAACGTAGGATAAGCTGAAAATATGGACTCAAATTGCCCACTATGGGTTAATTGCATGCAGTAGTTGTTACTGGCAGTTTTTGCTGAACAAAGCCTGAAAAGCAATATAGCCCCACCCCTAAATGACAAAATAGTGTCGACCACAAGCATTTTTTGGATTCTGATAGTGGGCGGGACTAACTCCAACAGGGTGATTTCGTTTAACAAGTCATATAGTCATAAGTCGTTGATCTTATTAAAATTAAAAGTAAATCATTCAATATTTTAGTTTCCTGCACCAATACATTTCACCAATACAGGCTCACCACTCCATAGGTCCAGCCCAATTGGATCTTGTTCATGACCCAAAGTTCATGGATGTTCTCTGCGAGTTTCTCCCTGATCCTCTCCAAATGGGGTGGTAAGACAATCTACACACGAGGTAGACACAAACATGTGTGCAAACAAACACACACACACACACACACACACACACACACACACACTTAACTCCAATAGTGAAGTAATTCATGTATTGTCCAAAACCAGAATTATGAAGGGCTTCGAGTGGCCACAGAATTTAGGAAAGCTCTATATGCATGTGGTGTATTTAAAGCTGCTGTAGGTAAGATTTGAGAGTTGTAAAGAGAGAGTGCAGAAAAGAGTAGAAGACAGCAAGACATTGAAACTAAACAACCTCAAAAAATGCCCCCCCTACCTCTCTTCTACACCATTTGGAACTGTTGCATTCATGCACCTGTGGTTGGTTCAGATATGAAAACGCTGTGTGCACAAATGTGACTGACAGGCAAGATTGATTCCCCCGAACCAATCACAGAAGAGATGCCCTGATTGGTCAGAAGTGAGCCGGGAGAGGCAGGCACAATCAAATGGAACCAGATCTTCGTTTCACTCATTAATAGTGGAGAGATGACTTTTCTAACAAACTACACTCAAATGAAAGCTTGAAAACCGTACCTACGCCACGCCGAAAACTTACTTGGCTGGTGTCTACGGGCGTAGGTGTAAAAGCAGCCTGAGAGAGAGTAAGGGTGGGTCCCAGTAAGTCTCGAGTTCCAGCCAGGTCCTGCTTGTACTCTTGGCTATGTTCCACCCTGAGTTTCTCCCTGGGCAGCACAGCTTCATAACATGGGGCGTAGCCGGGTGGAGGGAGGAACTTAAACTCCCCATGACGACCCCCCAACAAGAAACGCACTCTTGGAGAGGAGGGGAGAGGAAAGAGGAGGGGAGAGGGGATTGAAGAGGGGAAGAGAGGAGAGGGGGTTGAAGAGGGGAGGAGGGGAGAGGGAGGGAAGAGCAGATTGAAGAGGGGAGGAGAGGAAAGGGGAGGGAAGAGGAGGGGAGAGGAGAGCGGAGGAGAGCGGAGGAGAAAGAAGGAGAGAAAAGAGGACAGAAGAGGAAGGGAGTGGAGAGAAGAGGGAAGGAGAGCAGAGGAGAAAGAAGGAGAGAGGAGAGGAAAGAAGGGGAGGAGGGGAGAGGTCATACTTCACCAAATTAGGCTTGGGAGAGTTTTTAACTTTTGTATATAACCGAGTATACAAATGAGATGAGAGTACTTTTCCATGGTCTTAAAACTACTTACTTAATCCCAGCAGAGAAGCTTACGACAGGGAAAAACAATCCGTCACAGTTGAAATTCTCAAACATGCCCTGCACCGGCTGACCGTTGATCCTGAAGGAAATGCTGGGCGAGTTCAGATCCAGACAACAGCTGATGACATCTTCCGCTGTCAGCAGGTGTTGGTTTGGCGAGCTCACTGTCCGTGCAATGCACCCTGTCCAGTTCATAAAGAAAATAAAGACGAACTCAGCCTCATTCTATACATTCAACACACAAACACACACACACTTCGCTGCTTCCGGCAGGTTTGCTCCAGGTTACAGGGTACAGCATGAGTCGCCATGGTAACTGAATGTTATTTGGTTTATTTTGGTTTAAGTTACTACTGCAGTACATTACGTTTGTGCGCAACACGACATTTCAGCCGACATTTCGGCCACTTTCCACACACACGCGCAGCCAGCCTGTTGCAATGGCGAAACAAATTAAATTGTTTGACTGTGTAGTAAAAAAGTCAAACAATAACCCGTCAACATCACAACACCATGATGACAGTAGGCCTGCTGATACTGATGCAGCCGAACCCGAACGAAAAGCAGAAACTGAAAGCTTGGGAGGCGAAGTATCCTGGCATCTTTGAGAGGGATGGGAAATTATATTGCAAGCCAAGTACAACATACACTGCCATCAGTGACAAAACAAGTTTGCTTGTTCAGGGAAACATCTTTTAGAACCACAGGGCTGGATAAACACTGGAATTCGAAGCCACACGAGAGGGCAGCTAAAAGATATGACGAGGCAGAGGGCGCAAAAACAGGCACACCCATACAAGGAGCGATGGATACCGCCATTCAGAAGACGAATGCGGCAATCAAACTTTTCATGACAGTTTACTACGTTCTCAAAAGCGAAGACCCCTTTACCTCTTTACCTTGTCTGCTGGATCTCCAAATCAAGAAAGGCTCCGATCTGACGCGATTGATAAGCTACAAATCTGACCAGGCTTGCAGAAGGTATTTATTATAAGTTAATCTACTAAATG
>OMNS01086156.1:0-12500 GCA_900303225.1 Laemonema laureysi
TGCTGATATATATATATATATGTGTGTGTGAGTGTGATGGCATTGGTGGTGATGGTAGTTGTGTATGTATGTGTGTGAGACCAGAGATAGGGAGCCTTTGAAAATACTGAAATATATACATCAATGAGCACAAAGACAGGGCCAGCAGTCAGGGAAGCTGAGAGAAAGACCAGTTCATGCGTGAACACACACAAAGTGAAATTTAGAGGTTTGATGGTGTGTGTGTGTGTGTGCGTGTGCGCGTGCGTGCATGCGTGTGTGTGGGAGTAGTCCAGCGAGATGTACACTCAAAGGGGAAAGCTTTCCAAAATGGCTACCAGGCCTTGAAAACAGAAATATTTTGGTGATTATGTCATCAAATTGAGCAGGCACGGGATTCAAAATAAAAAAACAACAACAATACAATAGATTGTTTGCATCATGTGATACCCATGTTGCGCAAACTGTAATCCGATGCTGGAGCTGGTCGGGGTTGACAGAATCCAGGAGTCAAGGTGGAGCTGCGCACTGTCCAGGAAAAGATTGTTATTCTATGCCTGAAACAACTTGGTATTTCAATCAGGAGAGACTAGTATTGAAAAATTAAACAGCATTTATTGACACATTTGGCGATTAGACACCATTCAATTATTCTTCATGGGAACGATGGATCAGTGAAGACTGCCGGGAGATGAATTCCCCCTTGATGGTGACTAGACGCTGGTGGTGGTGATTATGGATGGAATTCCTTGGCCCTGGATGATGCCATCTCTTTCTCTGCTGGAGGTGAAGGGGATGGAGGAGGGCTGCAACGAGTTGCAATTAAAACACAGAGACAAGCATGAATGAGAGCTGTGTATATATACGCTGCAGGTTTGGCGCACAATTGTACTGTACAGTGAATACATAGACCGCGGGGGATGTCGTCTCCTGATTGAACTTCTGCTTTAGCTACATAAGCGGGTCTATATCTGCTCGGCCAAATCCCACAAGGTCAGACCTACTTGCTGACATACAAAATTGATTTAGGAAACACAGGGCCTGTATAGCTCTTATATGCAGTTACTTCTGTGATTCGATTCCGAATTCAAGAGGGAAGTTCTATGTATGCTTGCTTTATATACTCCCAGAAATCCTTTGACTGGGTCAACAGCGGCCTCCACACACACTGTGCTCAGACGTGCATTTCAGTGTGCACAAGTGGAGGACCAGTCCATTACACATCACATCACGGTCTTAACTTGTTTGCATTGTACGCCACTCTTTTTAGATCCCATTTTACTGTTTTGGCTACTGCTTGGCGGGGCTCACTTTTAGCATGGTGGCTAACCTAAGCTAAAAAACAAACAACTATGGCAGCTATGCCCTGTGACAATTGTGCATCACTCAAAAAAGAAAACCCAAAGATCGCTGACCATAAGGATGATATTCGACGGCTTTCTGAAGAATTGCAGATGAAAGATTCCCTTTTGACCAGCCTCATTGACGGATTGCCTCTCTCACTTCACCTTTCTTCCTGCTCGACACTGAACCATCAGTTGTCTTGGGCCGACATGATGGTTCATGGTCGCAAGGGAAACTTTGCGGAGCTGCCTCAACCCGTCACATAAACCTCAACAATCGCTACGCGACCCTGTCTGACAGCACTCCGGTCGTCCCAGCGAATGCTCCTGCTGTTTTGACTCATCCCGATCTGGACCCGTCTCCAAGGACGACGCCTGCTTCCACTAGTGGATAGTGGTGTTCAGGTGGCTCGCCGCTCCGCTGTAGGATCAGATCAACGGCCCTCATCCCGGGCAATGTCCTCCGCTTCTCGTCGTAGGATCCTGAAAGAGGCTGTGCTCAGAGGCTTTGGAGGTCTTCCCTGCCCTTTACAGGCAGGGATTAATTCTCTTGGGACTGATGTCTCTGCCTCGCCACAACTATTGCCTGCTCGGACACCCCATCCTCAGCTGTCATCTCCTCGTCCCCTCTTCTCCCCTACCAGATTCATAGTTGGAGATTCCTTAATTAGGAACAACCATTTTGTCGACGCAGCCACACACTGTTTCCCTGGAGCCATGGTCCTTGTCATACTGGATAAGCTCCCGGGACTACTGCGCTCACTCCCGTCCTCCATTAAATGAGTGATTGTCCATTCAACAGGTGTCTGGTCCCACCCACATTAAGGGTGATACATTGAACCTTGTTTTTACGCTTCGTTTAAATATTGATTCTATTTTCTGAGGAGCTGCATAATACAGACCATGAATGTGTTTTGTTCAACCTGTCTTTTATTTTAGATTCTCTGCCCAGTAAACGTGTGTTTTGCTCTCGCATCCTAAACAGTCTCTCAGCTGACACGTTTTCTACAGCTTTTGACCCTAGCATGGCGTTGTCTCCTCACACTGATGTTTCCAGTCTGGTCCACTCCTTTAATGCGCACTGCTCAGCCATTTGGATTGAGTGGTCCTAGTGAAATGAGACTTGTTCCCTCCGTCAATTCATCCCACTGGTTAAATAACACTATTTGTTGTTTCTGGTGAAAATGTCAGAGGGTAGAGCCAGCGCGGGATTCTTACATTGCAAACTTAATTTCCTCCAGTGTACACAACCCTAAGGTCCTGTTTGACACCATAGGGTTGACACCATAACCCTAACCCTAACATTGTCACTCCTGTTCCTCCTGTTGTGCCTGTCTTTTCAAATAAAAATTGCAGTAACTTTCTCTTTCTTTGTGGATAAGATTAGCAATATCCAAGCTAGCATCATCCCCTCTTCTACTCCTACTTCTATTCTGCTCAACCAACTCGGCAGTCAATGTTGGACTGCTTCTGTCCTATTTCCCTGCAAGACCTCAATGATCTGGTGGGAAGCATGAAAACCTCCTCAAGCCCTGTAGATATTCTACCACCATCCATGCTTAAAAATGTACTTGGGTCTATTGGTCCATGCCTGGTCTCTTTTTATAAATGGCTCCCTGCAATTTGTTTATATTCCAGCTTATTTAGCAGTTATTCTGCCAGTAAGTTCAGAGGTATCTCACATCACTGTTATGCTGATGATACCCAACTGTATGTCTCTTTTAATCCTGAGAGACTGACAAACTGACCGTTTTGCACAATTATCTGGTGGCCATTAAGGTCTGGATGGCTCACAACTTTTTACAGCTAAACGCAGATAAGACTGAGGTCCTTATCATTGCTTTGAATAGCACAGCGTCCAAGGTTGCTGAGGGTATTGGGTCTGTTTTTTTCAACTGTACAGTCCAACATTGTTATTTTCGACCAGGCTATGATCTTTGATTAACATGTAAAATCATTGACCCATACATGTTTCTTCCTCCAAGAAACATTGGCAAACTCAGGTCCATTGTATCCTTAACATCCAGAGCTAGATGATCATTCATGCCTTTATATCATCTTGGCTAGACTTCCGCAATTCCCTTTTTACCTGCCTCAGCAAGTCGTCTCTGGACCGTCTACAATTGGTCCAGAATGCTGCTGGAAGGCTGTTGACCAGGTCCAGCAGGACGACTCACATCACGCCCATCTTGTCTTCCTTACATTCCCATCAGGTTTAGGGTCCATTTTAAGGTACTGGTTTTTCCATATAGACCATAGGTCACTAACAGGCTGGCCACGGTCCGAGTCCGGACCCAGAAGCCGTCCCATACGGACCTACAGCCAAAACAGAAGGTTATTTAAAACCTGATAGGACGCTTCTATTTAACCGGTGCAGGTTTTGTAGTCTTTACGGTAGTGGTTTAGTGGATGAGGAAACGCACAGACCAATTGCATGCAAGTTAAGCCATCCCACATGATACTAAGCCAATCAAGTCTGTGCATTCCAGGCGGTAAACATTGCGAATTTACAGTGCAGACAGATGAGAGAGTTAGAGGGAAGTTACACACCAGTGTGTGTCATATGTTCAGAAACCATAGCATTGAAAGTGCCATGTGAAACGCCATTATGAGAAAACAAAGGTTTTGAACAAACATACCGACTCAAATCTGAAGTGAGAATACAGAAAATAAGTGGTCTCAGAGCCCAATATGACCAGTCCACCAGGATCCTGAGCCACATATTCACTGCCCAACAACGTGCTCATGAGTGTTCCCTCAGAGTTGCTTGGATTTTGGGTCAACACAAAAAGCCATTTGCTGATGGAGGGGTTGCATGAGTGCAGTAGCTGAAACACTACTTGAGGGAAAACAAAAACAAGAGCTTTGTGATAAACTAAAGCAAATACCCATGTCAGCATCATCTGCCACAAAGAAGCCATGCATAAGGCACCATGTGTAGGCTCAGCTGTTAGTGTATGTCAGGTTTTTCAAAACAGACCAGAAAGCGTTCTGTGAAGATCTGTTAGGTGTTACTCCCCTTCAGACCAGTACAAGAGGAGAAGACATCTACCTGGCTATTAAGGAGATGTTAACAAAGAGAGGAATAGAGCCAAAACAAGTGGTTTCAATAACCACAGATGGAGCCCCTGCTACGATAGGGAGAGAGAAAGGAGCTGTAGCAAGACTGAAAGAGGACAATCCTGAGCTCATAGCTTACCATTACGTCATTCATCAATCTGTCCTCTGCAACTCAGGTGAGCATGCTGAGGTGATGAATACAAATGAAAATGACCAATTTTCTCAGGGCATCCTCTTCCTACCAGCATCGCATGCTTAGGGAATTCTTCAGAGAAGTTCCTTGTGCTGTATAGTTATAGTGTATATAAATATATATAATGTATATATAGTTTGTAATTTTATGTCTGTGAGGCCTGTTGTTGCTTATGTTTTTGTTTTGCTTCTTTGTATTGTTTTATGGTCTTAATTTTTTGTTTTATTGGTTTTGCTTTTTTTTTTAAATCTTATTTTGTTCCTTGTTTTATTGTTTGTGTCTTTGTATTGTTTCATGGTCTTAATTTGAACAGTTTTTACTCTTGTGAAGCACTTTGTGACCATTGCTTTGTGAAAAGTGCTTTACTAAATACAAGTAGCTTGTGTTCATGTTAATGAATAATCTACTGGGTGGTTCCCTACTCCCTTTGGAGTTAAACAAGGTGATTTTATCAGCGATCTGGCCTTAAAAAATCTGGTGTCTAGGTGTGAAATTGGATGATAGGTTGCCATAAGTTTGCCTTTTATACACTGATGATATTGTTCTCATGGCTGAGTCTGAAGATGCCCTCCAAAGTATGTTAAATATTGTTAACTGCTGGTGCTCCAAATGGGAGACTTATGGTACATTTCTACTCAGGTTTTACGCTGGATACACATTTGTCCTATAAGTAGGGAGTTGGTTTACTGGCGGACTCAGCAGGGAGAGCAGTAGGGTCAATAATGAACATTTTTTACTTGTGTGTGTGTACTATTCTTCATTATGCGTCTGGTGTTTGGTGTTATAAACAACAACGAGATCATTCATTTGGTCTAGAAAAGGGCAATACAATATTGTCTGGGGATTCACAAACTCGCCCCATCTATGCAATCCTGGGGGATATGGGTTGGGAACCACCCAAGATTAGGATTAAAAAGGTGAAATGGTCCAACGGTAGAATTGCCTTCATGTCAGAAAACAAATATTTGATAAGATACAAGATATTTGACTAGGACATGGTACACAACCACCCCTGGTCTCAAGAAATTTGAGAGAGGCTGACCTGGGGTACATGTTTCGGAACAGAATCTGCTGCAATGTCAATAGGCTGATTATTATTTCTCATTATTTCTCACTTATAAAGAGAACTGGGGTAACGAGATTTGGACTAAACCTAAGCTTAGATTGTATGTTCAATTAAAACTGCCATGGCCCTGAGCCCTACATGAGCTCCTTTCTCTCCAGGGCCCTCTTATCAAGAGTTTGTAGAAAACGTTCTAAATTGTACGTGTGAGATAGAGGCATCACACCCCCAACACACACATGGGACGGGACGCAACCAGGATGCACCGACCACAAAAAAATGCAGGAAGCAGGAGGCAGCTTGCGGAATTCAAGTGAAGAAGGGTGCCGTTGATTTAGAAGTGCAAAACTATTATAACAACAAAAAAATTAACAAAATATAATATATAAATAACAGAAAAATAAACCGCCACTGACGCATCTGACAATGCCAACCCTGAATCCCCCTACCCAGTCTCCCCATTAGCCTTAAGTAGGCCTACCAATCAGCGACTAATTGGGAGAGCTCACTAGGATAGGTCATACCAACATCACAATAGCCATACCAAATAGATTCAACACCACACCATAATGCATCTAACCATTCATACATATTTTTACAAACACATTTTACAAACACTGTCCTTTAAATACATCACCTCAGGAATAATAATGACAAACCGCAATATGCGCGCCAACTCACCACCCCCGCCATCAGCAAACCCAATTCCACCGTCCCGGGACAGAAAATAAGGACCTGGCTCCAATGTGGCACGCGTTTCCATACGGACCAGTATGTGGACGGACAGGGAGATCGCAAGTCCACTCGTGAGTGTTGTGTTCTGTAATATAGTGAATGTATAGTTAACTGAGTGAAATATGTAGCCGAATGAAATATGTAGCCGAATCAGTGGGTACCTCACTGTTCGCTGTGTTGTTAAGAAAATAAAGGAATTTGACTGAACTGTGTATTGTGGTGGATATATGTGTTGCATGATGGGAAATGTAGTGTGACGCTATATGTGTGAAATACGGTAGGCTCTGAAAAAACGACAGCACGCATGAAATTTAGAAAGTTTGTAAGCATGAAAATGTTGTGATTAATTAAGCATTCTTACTATAACCATACATTTACACCCACACATAAGCATATATGGTCACAAAGCATCCCCTTTTGAAGCCACAGGAAATGTATGAATTAATCTGATAAAATCGATATTGATCATGACATCATGATCAACAGACGAGCGAACAGGAAAATCCAAAGAAACAAACAAAATTTCTCACAGAGCGAAATTGAAGTGCTTGTGACAGAGGTGGAGTCAAACGAAAGGACACTTGTTGGTACCCTCACTTCTCACTTCTAAAATAAAGAATGTGGCAAGGGAGCGATTCGGGTTGGCTGCACACCACTTGACGGTAAATATTTGACCAAAGTGCAGGGACCCCAAAAGTAATCACAGTCAGTTCTGGAGAAGCAAGAAGACATATGTGAGGCCATTGTGGACATCCATGTGCAGTTTAAGGGCATATGCAGGGCATCAGTGAATCCCTGGCACAACAAAAAAAAAATGACGATGGCAGAATAATAAAAGCCTTTCAAATAACACTTCATCATTTTGTCTACAGCTATGACAATGATGTGACGTACATAACGTGTCTTACCTAAAAGTGTTGCATGATGCATTTTCTTATCCTGACTGCCACTGCAGGAGATGGGAGGCGCGTCTCCTTGGGGTCATGGGGTTGTCGGGCTGTAGTGGGCCCTGCAGTGGGATGCGGTGCTTCAGGGCCGTGTTGTGCAGTACACCACATGCCAATACAATACGGCAAACCTGGAATGAAAGGACTCAGTAAATAGGAGGCCTAAGAATTACTTTACTCTAGCTACTTTAGGTATCAATATTATAGCACCTTTTCCAGCTGGTATTGCAGTGTTCCTCCTGTGGCTGACTAACACAACCAACGGCCCTTCAGGAGGCCTGCCGTCCGCTAAACGGTAGACCTTGAGCGCGTGTGGGTCAAGTTGTACGCTCTCTCCGGTTTGTTAGCTGGATTGGTTAGAGGAGTCAATAACCATGGCTTGAGTGGATAGCCATGATCGCCTGTTAGCCTGAACAGGCCTACACTGTGAAAAATGCATTTTAAAGCAGAACAAAATATGCCAGGACTTACCAATGAGCCATCCATCATCAACAGCCCCTCCTTGGAGGCGAAGGCCCACAGAACTGTTATGCAAGATGACGCCTGGCCATCTTGCGACATTTAGCAGTTCCAAATGTGCATTACATATCACTTGGACATTAACTAAGTGGACATCGTTGAATTTGGTGTGTGATGGTGATCTCAGTGCGATGTGCGTATACTCTATCGCTCCAATGATGTTTGGAAATTTAGAAATTGCGTGGAAGTCCCTTTTTATGTCTGCCTGTTGTGCTGTGGTGTATGGAAACTGAATGTACTGTGTACGTAACGTAATGATGGTGTCAAGTACTGCAGGCATTAACCTGCTTAATGAGGGCTGGGAAATACCCACTATATCCCCCAACTCTCGCTGAAATGTCCCAGTAGCCAAAAACCTGAGAGTGGTGAGGAGTTGGACTTGGACAGGAATTGCGCTTGGTCTCTCTCGCTAGCGTTGGTGCCAGTAGTTGGCAGAAATCCACCAAAATGTGCCTCGGCAACCAATACCGACTGAGAAGCCAGAAGTCATCGCTCTCCGCCAAAAAGTCACTGTGTTGTCTGAACACACACTCACTTCTAAATGCAGCCCCCACCAAATCCTCTAAGAACGCTAAATCAATGTCGCACCTCCTACAGCTGTGTAGTTGTATTTTTATACCATTTTGTGACATGACTTCAATTAGTAATACGCAGCATAGTCAAATTATCTGATTAATGGGCAATTATCTTACTTGATACAATTATTGTATAGGACTACTTTAGGCGTAGGTCTACATCAATTGTATCATTATAAATTGTATCATTGTTACTTCCCAGGGAAGAAATGAAATTTTTATTGTAAGTTAGTCAAAAGTATTAACTGGTCATGTTTGCAATTTCTATCTGGTCATTTTCCTATTCACTCTACCGCCTGCTGTGTGTACGCAAGGTCAGAACCCGGAGGAAATTTACTCCTAATGTATGCATATTGTCAAGCCAAAAAAAGCCATGGTGTATAAATCCCACATTTTGTCAAAACATTACGCACAGAATTCTTCTTTGTATGCAACGTTGATAAATCAGGGCCTAGGAGCCAGAGGTTGTTGTACCCCACCCCTTGCAATAGAGGTGGGAAGGTTCTCTTCTATACAGTGATGTAATCTACATGACACGCAGGTATACACCGTTCACCCACTATGAAAGCTCCAGGATTTCCATATACCCACTTAAAAATAATAAAATATGCATCCATTTTTGCATACCTTTATATGATTTGACATCTGTCTCAAGACACAGCTGATATGGCTGTCATCACAAGAACTTCTATTATCCAAGCATACAAAACATTTAATAATATTGTTTATCTTATGTCAAGACATAAGAGACGTCCACACAAGACATAAGATACGTCTACAAAAGGCAAGTACATCAAGCAAGCGATGGAGAAGTTCGGTCAAACGGTGGGATTCCCAATGAACTGCAACTTTCCTGTGAAGAACTACCATGAAGAATTCAACTTGAATGGCGACATGGATGTGCTGATATTAGGATCATTCACTTTGTAAATGACTCCATCAATGCCGACAATGTCAGTTGCATTCAGTAAGTTAACTGAGTGCATTCAATAATCACTAAATTCATGTATTCAATCATTCACGGCCAGGAGCCTTACAAACATGTCAGAGTGACCAGTGTAGGCTACAATATTGAAACTATAGATTATTATATATTACCATTGATGGTATGACATCTAAAGTGCTGTGTTGCATACTCTGAAAAAATTAAAAACTAAAAATAAATAAAGAAGTAGTCTGGCTGTGCAATATAACCAGTGATGTGCAAGTGTCCTGTGTAATGTGGGGGTGGAGGCCTGTGTGTAGTCGCCTGGGTAGGGATGGGGGTGACTGGGGGCCGATGGGACCACTTTATCCATGGTGGCA
Organism: Laemonema laureysi; assembly: GCA_900303225.1. Classification (NCBI taxonomy): domain Eukaryota; kingdom Metazoa; phylum Chordata; class Actinopteri; order Gadiformes; family Moridae; genus Laemonema; species Laemonema laureysi. The sequence goes on from OMNS01086156.1 coordinate 9,720, forward strand.
ACTCCAGTTAGCGAGAGTAGACCCAAAGGGAAAACAAATACAAAATAAATAAGAATGATAATATATGTCTATATAGGCCTACATGACGTGAGTCCTATTTAATAAATACCTCATAATAACTCAATACAATACCAACTCATAATCCCATGGAGCGCATTACCCTGAACAACAACAAACATGCGCAGCATGTCCAGAGACATGTAAATGTCCTTGGCTGTTAAAGTCTATTGGAATGCCTTCAATTATGTGTGAACACATGTACTGTATGTGTTAGTGAGTGTATACCAACTACAATACACTGACGACACCAACTGCTTCCATACCAGAAGAGTAGAACATTATATATTATATATTATATATTTTGTGTAGGGCTGTTCATCACACACACATGGTTCATCTGTAAACCATTATTTTTTTCATGCAAATTGGACGCACTTCTTCATTTTGTGACTAATGAACTTTGATTTTGACTTGGGGTGCACATTCGGATCGGCCAGATTGGTGTTCGATTGATGCTCTGTTTCTCTCTTGTGAGGAAAATGGCCAACAGGTTTGGAAGTGATTTCCAATGTTGGTGGTGGGCTGTGTCATTGCCTTGCCATGTGACGGCCAGCGCGTGCTGGGGAGACAGAGTGTCTGGGCAGAAAGTGTCGCTGTTTCTCTTCTGGATGAAAGTGAGAAACGATGGCTGTTCCATCCATTTTGGCCTGGAGTCTTGGAGCGCTTGCTAACTATCATCAGCTTTTTGTAAGGTCAGTTATGAATGGCCATAACTTTGGTGAGGTAATAGAGCTCCCCTGTGGAATAGGGGACTCATTGAAAAGGCTAAGTTAGACCATAGGTCATAGTATGGATAGTAAGAAGAGGATTCAGCATATTCTACTGGGGTACTCAATGCTTTTCAATACTTTACTCATCTGCCACAATAATATAATGTCTTTTGAATTGACATATCTTCATATGGGAGCTCTTCCCAACAAATGTTGATATTGTGATAACTGATTAATCACAGCATATCATGTGATTAATCAGATACATTTATTTAATCGATTGACAGCCCTAATTTTGTGACCGGAATGATATCGAGTCGTCAACTCTACATGGAAAGAGAATACCGTGTAAAGTGTGTGTGCGCTTGCGGTGTGTGTCAGTATGAATGTGCTTGGCTACATGCGTGACAACACTTAGACTTACATTTGTTTTTCCGTCTCTGATTCTCCTTTGTTTTTGTTTCATGTATAATGTATGAACATGCCGTTTCATTTGGGGATATGTTTCTTTATTTCTAACTTTTTCCTTGAATAATGTTCAGTCAAAGTCAAAACATGGATCTGTGTGCTGCTAACAAGTTACTATAATTGTGAATTAGTAAGAAATGCTTTTTCCTACTTTTTTCTAATGTCCTGTAATTTCTCGTAGGCTGTGAGTACAACTAGCCTCTGCTGCACAGAAACATGTCTGCCTCCAACTGCATTACAATAAAGAAACAACAACAAGACCTTTGATACTCCTCTTTTTTATATTAGCATTGTGTTATGTTATAGCCCTGCTGTTATAACCTTGCTGGTTATTAACTGTCTCTATATAGAGGTGACCACACAACGGCAACAGCTTCTTAATGCGGCTGCCCAGGACGCCATAGGGACAACGGACAACCTGCCTGTAGGCCGTGTAGCCCTACTGCCTGGGGATGAGAACACATTAGTATCTGAAGTCAAACGGAGTCAAACTGACTCATGTGGAGTGGTGTTGAGTGGGCAGTGTTCCTGTTGGAGGCCCATACATGCTAGGTGTTCTGTTAGACAGGTAGGCCTAATGTCTGATCTGGGAATGGGGTTCTCCATCGTTCATCCAGAAGGCATCCACTCCCCTGCAGCACACACTCCACAGTCATGAGTCATGGGCTGGCATGCCTGGCAGTGCTTGCACAAGCACCTGAGAACCAAAGGCTAATCAATGACAACTAAATACTTATCAACAAGCAACAAGCAATGCATTACTAGCTCAAGTGATAATATTTTTATTATTTCTGTTGCATAAGATCTGCAAATATTCGCTATGTATATAAGATAAGATGGCCATTTGTCTTGGACATATACAGTATCTTCTGTTAAAATATAAATAACATTGCATACAGTACATACACAGGCTGTCAGCCATACATACGCACACACACAGAACCTACAGTACAGACAGATGGCCATCAACTAACAAATTGCACACTGCCCAACACAGCTGTAGTCATCATAATGATGTACATAATATGTGCATTAAGACATACAGTCACAAGTAGCAGTAATATGCTGTTGTCAGTTCTATATTAATTAAAATCTATATTCTTAAATTTGATGGTTGTAAAGAGAGAGAGCAGGAGAGAGCAAGATTTTGAAACTAAAACAACAAAGAAATGTCCCATCCTTCTCTGCTCCCTCCGTTTCTCCAGCATTGAGAGGTGTTGCATTTCACACACCTGTGATTGGCAGGCATGTTTGTATCCCCAAACCAATCAGGGAAGTGATCCCCTGATTGGTCAGAAATAAGCTGGGAGCGGTCTAAAATCTAAATTGGCTGATAAAGAGGCAGGCGCCTCAACAAAACAGATATTCTCATAGAGCATTTCATGGTCGACGGATGTTCTATGGCATTTCTAACAAGTTACGCTCAAATAATAGCTCTTAAATCTTACCTACAGCACCCTTGATCTTTATTAATAATTTGTTTACCCATGATAACTGTTATATTTGTTGCAAAAGACCAGCACAGAAAGCAAATAAAGCCAGT
>OMNS01086157.1:0-10007 GCA_900303225.1 Laemonema laureysi
GCAAACCACAGATTATTCACAGAATTTGCCCTGATGGCAACAGTTAGTTCCTTTTCCTTCTGGACTCCGGAACAACTAAACTAGGACTAAACTAGTCCTAGTGACTGAGGTCACTAGGACTTGGTTCACATTGTAAAGAGCAACTGCTACCCTATGATTTAAATCTTTTCTTTATTTACATACATACACTTGTTGTTTTTCTATTACCTTGAGCTAAGCTGCAACAGCAACAATTACCCTCAGGAGTTTTTTAAAAAAAGAGCATAAAACATATTTTTTACACACAATTCACTTGAAGTAAACCAAAAGTGCACAAAGTATACAACTTACAAAGAGTCCACTCTCTTTAACGTCTCCAAGTGGAAACTTGGTGGAAAATAATGGTTGTCTTGGTTAATACCTGAATTGGTTCATAGCTCAATTTGAATGTTGTTCTCAACTGGCAAAATATCACCCGACTCTGGGAGTAAATCTATTGGAGAGAAATAGATTTCAGAAAGCATATGTCTTAACGTACCCTACATTTCCATTCAAACTATATTTCCATCAAAAGTAATGGGCAGTGTTTTGTTTTTTTAACATTGTCATGTTTATTCGTTTTTTACATAGAAAAAAAATAAACGAAAAGTAAATGGCTGTATAAATTTAAACAGGAATTCATTTAAATGAGAATTTTTAGAATGAAAATACTGTGCCAAAAAGGTGTGGTCCATATGTCGCTCAACACATCTTGCCCTCAACATTGTCCATGTTGCCATTCACAACCCTTTCCTCAGAGAGTGTTATTGCATCTGGCCACAGAGTCCAGGGAAAAGGCCCAGTCAGAGCAGTGGCTGACAGTTTTGACCCTGTTGTCATCTTGAAATGACAACATATATAAAGCACATGCTAGTAGCCACTGAAATACCTCTCCAATGGACTAAGGTAGGCTCCACATAATGCTTCAGCACTTAAAACTACTTAAACTACACGTACATATTTGATGCTTGGACTTGAAATTGTTATTAAATAATACATGTCTGTCTTTACTAAATACTTTCCTTAAATATGACGGCTGGTAGGTAATGTATTTGTATTATTTGTGTGTGACAACATATTTTTTTACCATTTCAATTATTGTTGTAAATGGTAAATGGGCTTTTTTTACCTATGGCCACTAAAAGTGCTTTACAATTATTGTCTCATATTCACCCATTTATACACACATTCATACACCGACAGCAGTGTCAACCATGCAAGGCAACAGCCAGCTTGTCAGGAGCAGTCGGGGTTAGGTGTCTTGCTCAGGGACACCTCGACACTTGGCTAGAAGGAGCTGGGGATTTAACCAGCACCCGCTCTGCCTCCTGAGCCACTGCCATCCCCTAACTATATTTGAATACATGTCCTGCTAAAACATTTCATATTACTGGCAATATTAAACAAGCAGGGACTGCAAAGATTGTAAAGTGGATAGGATTAGCAGAGACATTGTAGTGGTTTAACATACAACAACAGAAATACAGTTAATTAAGCTCTTAAATAGTATGTCATGTTGTAGTTGTTTATGAATCAGGATTGTGGCATGACTTTATTTGCTCTCTGAATGCGAAATATTTAGCAACTTGCGTAAGCACATATGTTGTGTGTGAATAGGCTCTTGTTGCCATGACTGAATGTAAGATGATGTGCCAGATATTATTAATAGTCAATCATTGCTGTCATTTTTCACTGAGCATTTTGGCAAAAACAAATGTATTATCTTATTTGTAATAGTATATATGGTATAGTACATGAAAGCTATTCTTAATAAAATACTTGAAGATTATACATGGGCTCAGTATTTCTGAATAGAAACAAACCTAAACTGTAAACTAAGAAGCGACAGTTTACTAATGTTAAACTACTAATGAAGAGATCCTGCTGTACCACATTGTGACTCATCAACATGAGTGACTCATTTCATTTAAGAGTGCAATGAGGTGGAAATTATACAATCTTTAGGCTTGCATTTAAGTATTTATTGTCTATTATCAACCATGGCAAAGGTCTGTCAAATCCTCCATTGATTATGATGGCAGACGAAATGACGCAACTCACATGATATCAATATCAAATGTGCTATCATAATTAGAATTGTATACCAGTTATATGACTGAGGAGAATAGAGCATGATGTTTCTGCATATGGTCCACATATTCTATGTATGTTTTTCTTCAGGTCCTTTGCATATGGGTTCCCAAACCCCTCAAACTCCCCTGCTCCCCCCCAACTATGTTTATACATCAATGATGTAATAATGTCTCTTTCAGGTTGCGGAAAGCATGACCTAATTTACTAAAACCCTGTTCCTGCCCCTCGCAGACTGATGGAGCTGGAGCTCTGCTATGGGAATGGCTCGTGTGTGAGGACGGTCTACCCCGCCGCCATCCGCGCCACCCTCTACTTGGGCCTGGGGTCCATGGTGGCCCTCACAGTGTTTGGTAACCTCTTGGTGATCGTGGCCATTGCTCACTTCAAGCAACTTCACACGCCAACCAACTACCTGACTCTCTCCCTGGCTGTGTCAGACCTCCTCCTGGGGGTGCTGGTCATGTCCCCCAGCATGGTTCGCTCCGTCGAGACCTGCTGGTACTTTGGGGAGATGTTCTGCAAGCTTTACACCAGCTCCGATGTCTTGCTGTGCACCGCGTCCATCTTGAACCTGTCCTTTATATCCATTGACCGCTATTACGCTGTATGCCACCCTCTGCTCTACCCCCGTAAGATAACAGTTCACACCGCACTCGTCATGATCCTGGTCACGTGGTGCGTTTCGGCCGTGGTCGGCTTTGGGATGATCTTCCTCAAGCTGAACATATTGGGCATCGAGGAGATCTACTATAACAACGTGGCATGTGAAGGAGGGTGCTTTTTGTTTCAGAGTGGGGTGTCCAGCACCGTCTCGTCCATTCTTTCCTTCTACATCCCCGGGGTCATTATGCTGGGCATCTACCTGAAGATCTACATGGTGGCCCAGAGACAAGTGCGTACCATAGGCCTACAGAACACCAGCTCCTCCAAGGTCGACAAGCACCAGAGGAAAGCCACCAAAACATTGGCCGTCATCATGGGCGTGTTTCTGTCTTTCTGGACGCCATTTTTCATCTGTAACATCATCGACCCCTTCATCGGCTACTCTGTTCCGCCTGCCTTGTTTGACACGCTTGTGTGGCTGGGATATCTGAATTCCACTGTCAACCCATTGGTGTACGCCTTATTTTACAGTTGGTTCAGGAAGGCGTTTCAAATGATTGTTTCCGGTAGAATCTTTCGGTCGGACATGTCGGACACAAAACTGTTTGCAGAGTGACAGTGGTTTCATGTTGCAGCCAGGAAGATGTGGGGCCATGGAAAAATGTATGCATGTGCACATGCATTAACTTGGCCTCTCCTGCATGCATGTGTGTGTGTTTGTGTGCTTTTCAATGTATTCTGCTCATCTTGGGTCAAAATCGAACATGACGCCGCAACAAAGTAAAATTACACTGCTTTTAAGGTTTTTAAACATAAATCCAATTAGTAAAGTAAAAGGCAAGCAAAAAAGATTTTGCAAAGACTACTAAAATGATCAACAGGTCACCTAGGGTCTAGGACACTTGAGAGTAGGCTAGAGACCTGGGGTTTCTTTTATATGAAATCCGGCCTAAAGGACATTTAAGATTATAAATTCTATGGCTCTAGCCCAACCAAAACTGATGCAAAACCTTAATTGGAGGTCACCAGAAGATTTTTTAAAAAGTGTATGGGGGCCTAGAATGACTAGGAAGTAAGGTAGATACCTGGGGTCTCTTTTATATGAAAGAGGGCCTCAGGGACATGAAAGATCCTGGCCATGTGAGAAGACATGTAGGAACTTGGCCTTTAGACCTATCCTTGGGATCGCTCAGTGAAAATATTGCATCTATTGGGTTATATCGCATCTATTGGGCTCAGCCCCCTAGAAAGGGGGCTGAGCGCAGCTGACTGGTTCAGGTGTGTTCTGAGAGGTGTATATAAATGATGCTTCTGTGAAGCTTACACACGCTGCCCAGCCCACATTCCATGCTGAGCTGGAATGAGTGTGTGTGAGTGTGTGTGAGTGTGTGTGTTAACAATGACTGATATAATCAATCAGGTGGAGCATCAGCTCTGCTATCCGGGCTCCAACACATCGTGCCCCAGGGCTGACTTCCCCCTGGGGGCTCAGGTGGCTCTGTACACGCTCTTTGTGTTGGGCATGCTGGTCACGGTGGTCGGCAACGCCGTGGTCATCTTGTCCATAGCTCACTTCAAGCAGCTGCACAGCCCCACCAACGTGCTGATTCTCTCCCTGGCTCTGGCAGACCTGCTGCTGGGAGTCACCGTGATGCCCTTCAGCACCGTGCGTGCCGTCCAGGGCTGCTGGTTCTACGGCGACGCCTTCTGCCTGCTCCACTCCGCCTTCGACATGTTCCTCACCTCCGTCTCCATCTTCCACCTCATCTGCATCGCGGTGGACCGCCACGAGGCCGTGTGCAACCCCCTGCACTACTCGCGCAACATCACCATGGCCGTGGCCTGGCTCATGGTGTCTGCCAGCTGGGCGTTAGCCGCCCTCTACTCCTATGGCCTGTTATACTCCAAGGCAAACGTCCGAGGTCTAGAAGACTACCTGGCATCCATATACTGCCGGGGCAGCTGTAACCTGCTGTTCAACAAGCTGTGGGGGACATTGGACACTGTCATCGCCTTCTTCTTCCCCTGCACTGTCATGGTGGGCTTGTACTCCAAAATCTTTCTCGTGGCCAAAGAGCATGCGAGGAAGATCGAGGACATGGGGGGTCACGGCGGGACGTTGAATGGTAAAGGCAAAGGTGGGCAGATCAAGCGCTCAGAGCACAAAGCAGCGAAGACTCTGGGTATCGTAGTCGGAGGGTTCATCTTCTGCTGGATGCCGTTCTTCCTGAACTCAATTGCCGACGCCTACACAGGTTTCAGCACGCCTGCGGCTGTCTTCGAGGTGTTTGTTTGGCTGGGTTACTTCAACTCCACCCTGAACCCTGTTATTTATGCCCTCTTCTATCCCTGGTTCAGGAAAACATCTCACCTTATTTTCACACTGAAAATATTCACCAGCGACTCCTCGTCCATGAATGTGACTGTGAATTGACTGTATGGGTTTCTGTCAGTTTGAAGTATTCATTGTATATTTATTTACTTTATATTATCCATGTATAATGCTTGTTCAGCTCAGGTCGTTCCCATGCTTGTCAACAATTATAACTATTTATTAACAATTCTCTATTATCAATATTTTTTCAATGTCTGCTCCTTTGAGTCATTGAACCATGTTATGATATCTCTAGCAAGACAGTTAAGAGGTATAAAATGCTGTAAGGCCATATCCTTGGATGTTGTACTTTTATTCACATGTGGTGACCTAATACAATGACTTAATACAATACACAGAATCAGACTGACAAACTTTTAATTAAATACAGTACTGTATGCTTCCCATGTTTCTATATGTCCATAAGAAACATTATTTCATATTCCTCTTCTGGAAGGGATGTGGAAAACATTTAGTGCCAATAAGCCAATATACACATAGATGTAAGAACACTCTCTGCATGATGTTACAACTTTAAACAGAGTTTAATTTAATGTTAGTTGTTATTTATCCATGACATATCATATGCATATAAGACAACAATAAAGAGATAAAGTGACATGTGACAATGATATCCTCCTGTGTGATTGGTTGTAAGGTAACACATTTTCGTTAATTTTTTTTGTGTTATGTATTCTGTAATGTATCTCTGGCAATAGTTTATATATGATTAATGTGATTATTATTTATTAGTATCTTGCTATTTCACTTTGTTACAACTTAATTTAAATGACCGGAATAAAACTAACTATCAATTTTGTGGCGGTAGTTAGATACAGGAAGTGATGCAATCTCTCACTGAGAGGTCGTCAGAAGAAAACACACCAATTATGGTCACCTAGAATGACTTGGGAGTAAGATAGAGACATCTGGTCTCTTTTATATGAATCAGAGCATGACTCATAACTCTTCTCAAACAATACATTTGAAGGCTCTAGCCCTATAGGAAGTGATGCTTTTTGTAGGGGTCAAGGACACTTCAGAGTAGGCTAGAGACCTGAGGTTTCTTTTGTACGAAATCGGGCCTAAAGGACATTTAAGATTATGAATTTTGTGGCTCTAGCCCGACTGAAAGTGATGCAAATCCTTAATTGGAGGTCATCAGAAGATATAAAAAAGCACACCACATATGGGGGCCTAGAATGACTAACAAGTAAGGTAGAGATCTAGGGTCTCTTTAATATGAAAGAGGGCCTCAGGGACATGTAAGATTATCAATTGCATGGCCCTTGTCCGACAGGAAGGGACTCACAAAGCATCATCAAATGCGCCATTGAAACGCATTGGAAATAAAAGGTGTTGCTAATAAATGAATCTAAATTTGTATCAACCAGAGGGCACCTTGGGATCGCTCAGTTAAAATGTCGCCCTATTAGGGGAAAGGGTGCTGAGCGCAGTGCCATCATAATGTTGCTCATTGCCATTAATGCAAAATGATGGGGTCTGCGGATGCCCGCCCCTCATCCCCATCCCCGGGGTCCGAGAGGGCCAAGATTTGGTGTGGGGGTCCCAGTCGGGCCCTGGAAGAAGGTTGTCAAGTCTCAGGGTGGTAGGACGTGATGGATGAAAACTTATTCATTGTAAGAGACTACATGGTGGCAAAGCATTTGGTTTAATGGGGACATGATCATGGAAAGACACACTGGCAGCATTTACCAAGCATCTTCAGAGATGATGGGGATACATGATTCTTGTTGGGGAAACTCTCACATCATGGGCAGTTATATCAAAGGATTTAGGTCAGATATTAACAAAACAAACGTGGGGGGAGTGACAATTGTGGAGACTGTTCTGGATTGGTCATGGCTGAAGCCAGCCATGACAGGAGAGGCCAAGTTAATGCATGTGCATGTGTGTGTTTGTGTGCTTTTCAATGTATTCTGCTCATCTTGGGTTAAAATGTTGACAGTGCAACAAAGTACAATTACGGACATTGTAAATGGGTTCTATGTAGAAAATATATTGAATACAATTGGAAGAACTTATTCGAGTGGACATGAAGTTAATTTTCTTTGAAAACAACGCTGACAGGAGTCAACATGAAAACATTTCCCCCAAGGGATCTTGTCCTGTACCATCTGTATGTATTTATCTGTGACTGGTTCAGGTGTGTTCTGAGAGGTGTATATAAATGAAGCTTCTGTGAAGCTTATACACGCTGCCCAGCCCCCATTCCATGCTGAGCTGGAATGAGTGTGTGTGAGTGTGTGTGTTAACAATGACTGATATAATGAATCTGGTAGAGCAGCAGCTCTGCTTTCCGGGCTCCAACACATCGTGCCCCAGGGCCAACTTCGCCCTGGGGGCTCAGGTGGCTCTGTACACGTTCTTTGTGTTGGGCATGCTGGTCACGGTGGTCGGCAACACCGTGGTCATCTTGTCCATAGCTCACTTCAAGCAGCTGCACAGCCCCACCAACGTGCTGATTCTCTCCCTGGCTCTGGCAGACCTGCTGCTGGGAGTCACCGTGATGCCCCTCAGCACCGTACTCGTTGTCCAGGGCTGCTGGTTCTACGGCGACGCCTTCTGCCTGTTCTACTCCTCCTTCGACATGTTCCTCACCTCCGTCTCCATCTTCCACCTCATCTGCATCGCAGTGGACCGCCACGAGGCCGTGTGCAACCCCCTGCACTACTCCCGCAACATCACCATGCCCGTGGCCAGGCTCATGGTGTCTGCCAGCTGGACATTGGCTGCCATCTACTCCTATGGGCTGATGTACTCCAAGGCAAACGTCCGAGGTCTAGAAGACTACCTTGCGTCCATATACTGCCTGGGCAGCTGCAGCCTAATCTTCAACAAGCTGTGGGGGACATTGGACACCGTCATCACCTTCTTCTTCCCCTGCACTGTCATGGTGGGCTTGTACTCCAAGATCTTCTTCGTGGCGAAAGAGCATGCGAGGAAGATCGAGGACATGGGGGGTCACAGGGGGGCGTTGAATGTTAAAGGCACAGGCGGGCAGATCAAGCGCTCAGAGCACAAAGCGGCGAAGACTCTGGGAATTGTAGTCGGAGGGTTCATCTTCTGCTGGATGCCGTTCTTCCTGAACTCCACTGCCGATGCCTACACAGGTTTCAGCACACCTGTGATTGTCTTCGAGGTGTTTATTAGACTGGGTTACTTCAACTCCACCCTGAACCCTGTTATTTATGCCCTCTTCTATCCCTGGTTTAGGAAAACATCTCACCTTATTTTCACACTGAAAATATTCACCAGCGACTCCTCGTCCATGAATGTGACTGTGAATTGACTGTATGGGTTTCTGTCAGTTTGAAGTATTCATTGTATATTTATTTACTTTATATTATCCATGTATAATGCTTGTTCAGCTCAGGTCATTCCCATGCTTGTCAACAATTAACTATTTATTAACAATTCTAATGTTTTTATCACTATTTTTTCTATTTTGTCTGCTCCTTTGAGTCAATTGAACCATGTTATATCTCTAGCAAGACAGTTAAGAGGTATAAAATGCTGTAAGGCCATATCCTCGGACGTTGTACTTTTGTTTTTTTTACTTCCAGTACACATGTGGTGACCTAATACAATACACAGGATCAGATTGACTTTAAACTTTTAATTAAATACAGTACTACTCTTCTGGAAGGGATGTGGAAAACATGTAGTGACGCTTCTATAAGCCAATATACACATAGATGTAAGAACACTCTCTGCATGATGTTACAACTTTAAACACACTGAGGACTTTCTTTCCCATTCAATAAGTATTTAATTCCTTTCAACTTTAACCAAGTCATACTGATGTTGTGTAGATGTGATGCAGAGTTTAATTTAATGTTGGTTGTTATTTATACATGACACATACTATGCATATAAGACAACAATAAAGAGATAAAGTGACATGTGACAATGATATCCTCCTGTGTGATTGGTTGTAAGAAGGGTAGGCACAATAAGCACAGGCTTCAGCATACACATTTTCGTTAATTTTAATTAATTTTATTTATATAATGTATTCTGTAATCTCTGTAAATAGTTTAGACGTGAATAATGTGATTATTATTTATTAGTATCTTACTATTTCACTTTGTTACAACTGAATTTAAATGACCAAGTAAAAAAACGAATTAACTAACTAACCAACAAACTAACTATGGCTTTTTCAGCTGAAACAGAGGAGGCCAGAGGAGAAGCTGTTCTTTTTTGACTAAATACATTTTTGGAACACTGTCCCTGCATGTTTGCTTTTAGGTCCAAAGAATCCAGAGAACTTACTTACCTGTTAATATTCATGACCCAAGGATGCCGTTCATTCATGTCTGAGAGAAAAGTCACATTTGGAGATTTGTCAGACTTTGGTCAGATTGATATATATACAGTATATATGATCTTAAGAAGGCAGTGCTTCTATTCACTCAGATATTATATTCAACACATTGATTTTACCTTTAAATTAGATCTATGTAAAATGAAAACACTGAGAAATAAACCAATGTTAAATTCTTTTAAAATTAAAATAATCTTTAATTTGCAATGCACAGCAATGTTTACAGTATTTTTCATTATATTAATGAGAAGCTGGAGTGTAGCCATTATGATATTGGATAAAAAAAAGACTTTCAGTGAGGAATACACATAACATTATTGCAGTATTTAACCATCAACTACACACATTGAACAGCTTCAATTATAAAAATATATAAAATACAAATACAACAGATGACACAATAACACTGTGCTGAAAATTACAAAGTAAATAGGCTTGACAAACTATATAAAAACTAGCCGCTGGTACAGCTTTGAAAGAATGTCATCACAGCCAGCTTGGATGGCAGACAAAAGCCTCATCATATTATATACAATAATACAACATGAAATGTATATATCCTGTTTA
>OMNS01086173.1:0-11428 GCA_900303225.1 Laemonema laureysi
GGTTCTGTGTGAGGGCTTCATAGGCCTGGTTGTTGTGGCCCAGATCCAGGTGGTGTTTGAAGATGCGTGTCCACAGTGCCGCCTGCAGGCCACCAGGGGCATAACATCAGTCATAACAATAACCATACCTGCCACTTGATGATCATAAAAGGTTAGGATACACATGATGCTGACCTGGCTCCTGGCGTCGTTGACTGCCTCTGTTATGGCCAGGGTAGCCATGTGGATGACCAGCTCAGGAAGACCAACGTCCTCCAACAACCGAAGCACCTGATCCAAGCAAACACATCTATGTAAAGACACATAATGGTGAACAGACTGTTGATGTGACTGGTAACACCATTCAGATGTTCCTTGAGGTCTCCAGGTTTCCAACGTTGCTGACGGCAGAGCTTTGAACCAGTGCTCACTGAAGGTCAGTGGCATGTGGGGATGCAGGAGAGAGAGGGTACCTTGTTGTAGTACTGCAGTCTGGGGGTGGTGGCCGCGTCTTCCTCATCACTGCCCGTCAGTCTCACCAGAAACTCCTCCTTTTCCACCTCACTGGCTGCCTCTTGGAAGCACTGGAGGGCCTGGAGAAGAGACGAGGATCAACATTAATGAACAATCAGTCGGCTGCATTGTCAGCAGAATTTGGCTCAGAGCACAGTAGACTATTTAAGCAAACAGTCGTCCAAAGCATCTTGTGGTTCCATTTAGACACAGCAAAACATTATTTGAGATTCGTGTCATGAATTAGCACATCTTCAGGTGGACATTGGAGTTTGAACGCAGAACCTTTCGACTGCGAGTCAAACACATCCCCACCAAGAGGCTATCCTACTGTTGTGTGATTGGTTGTCGCAGTTGACTTTGCCAACCTTCTGCCCCTCTCCGTTGGCCAGGTAACACTGGCCCAGCATGAAGCGACAGGAACCCACATTCATCTGGCACCAGGGTCCAATCAACCTCACATATTCCTAACAGAGGAAACACAAGGACACATGTGAACAGTCCCGGGAGCTTCGGGGCCCAGAAGACCAGGCATGTAGCATGTAGACCATGGAGGAACCAGGAAATACCCTTCTAAACATCCCACCCTGAAGGGGAAATCAATCACTACAGTATGAGATGTAGAGGGAGGAATACCCACCTGTAGCTGGGTATACTGGCAGTTTGCCATCAGACATTCTGGGAACTGGAAGCTAGGGTTACTGGGCCAACTGGGAGATTCTGGTAAAGGTTTAACAATCAATAACATTTGTGTCATAAAATCATTATTAAGTCAATTAATATTATTTAAATTAATCTAATTAGCAGCGCTAGTAATCCAGCACGGCACTGCGCTGCTGCTGGATGCAAACACTGAGTAGGCCATCTTGGATAGTAAAGGCATACAGCACCTGTTTACTAACAAATACAGGAGCTGTACTAGCAGCCCCGCTACCATTAAGGATACAGGAGCTGGGCAAGCAAGTGGACCACGTTGGAGACCATATGGGGCCAGTGAAGCAAGGCACTGCTGGGGGAGGTGCTCTGTTGCTGGGTATAAATCTGGGAGATGATCGTCTTCCTGGCTACCGTCTGGTAGAAGAGTTCCACCACCGTCTGGGGACTCAACACTGAATGGAGGCAGAGAAGGAGTAAGCCCAAGAGCGCGTTGCTTCATACCAAAACACAGGCTTGTCAGAAAACCCATTTAAACAGAAAGGTGAAACAAATGGACTATTGAGAAAGGAAAAACGAGAAATAAAATAAAATAATTTAATTTCTGCATAACCATTTGTTATTAAAAATCCCTGAATATCTTCTAATCAGACACATCTATAGAGCATCTGTACCAAACTTTGTGTAATTTGCACCAGTGGCTATTTAGGGTTCAAAAGTTAGCATATCAAATAAGGCCTCTAAAACCAAAGAGTTTTCCGTGCATGTCCAGCATTTAACTATGACTGCGACTTATAGCGGCCCTGTATCAGTTAGAAATGTTAGCCAAATGTGAGCAATGCCAATTAAAGTGTTTCTCTCAACCAAAGAAAAGCTACCAATTTCAGCTTCTCTTTAGCCAGCATCATCTATTCAAATCAACATTAGCAGATTATAAATTCTGAGAAAATGTTGTGTTTTGCCTCAGTCTATTAATAAAAAAACAAGCAATTACTTGACCTCACCTGATCTGTTGCTACTCAGAGCGGGGGTGTCGGAGAGTTCCAGAACAGACAGATGCTGCAGGTTAGCGTCTCTGGCAGGATAGAAGGGCACAGGTCAGACCTCCACAGCATGCCCAGAACAGTGGCTCAAGGTTGGACAGCAGAGTACCGTCAGATATTGCATTGCACTGTGTTTAACAAATATATCTAAAAATATCTGCATACCAAGTAAAACCTGGACCTGGAGATAAAGGGGTGGTCCATGGATGCCATCCTAGACAGTACATGTATGGTCTTCTAGAGTGTAATCATCCTAGAACATGTATGGTCTTCTAGAGAGTGTACTCATCCTAGAACATGTATGGTCTTCTAGAGAGTGTACTCATCCTAGAACATGTATGGTCTTCTAGAGAGTGTACTCATCCTAGAACATGTATGGTCTTCTAGAGAGTGTAATCATGCAAGGCTCTTCTAGTCTTACACTGTGTCCACTGCCTGTACAACATGCCGTGCGCATATGAAAGAATGTATAAAAGGTCTCTACATGCTCGGACAACAGCAACACATAGGCAACAAAACCAGGTGTCTGCAACTTCAGGCCACCTGGTGGCATGGTTGCAGAGTGCAGAGTTGCAGAGTGTCACTCAAGTCAAAAGGCTGCAAGTCTACCGTCCAGAGATTTACCGATCAGAGATCAATTGACGTGATGTGCAAGCTCTGGCTAACCTAGCTTAGCTCCAGCTAAGCTAGGTTAGCTTGAACCAGCCCTTAACAAACCTTGAAATCACTCTACTTCTCAGAAGTATGTTACACTCCAATAGTGGATAAAAAAAGAGATTAGTTAGATTAGTTAGTCAGTTAAGCATTTGTTTTTTTGTTATCAATCCATCCTCCACAGATGTTGCGGATCGTATCAATCATTGATTGGTGGGCAGTGATCAAACCGAGGGAAATAAAGATTTTGTTTAATCATAATTTATACATTGCCATCTAGTGTACATATTGGTGTCATGACACCTTTGCACATAGGTTGTACCAGACTTTTTACAACATTGTTGCATTGTGTGCGACTCAAATCATGCAGAAGCATGAAGATGAAGATGTGACAAAGCGTGTCGGGCTGGTGTGTGGTGTGTGAGAGAGAGAAAGAGGCTGGCTGAGTGTGTGTCTTACATGAGGTCCAGAGGGACGGAGGAGGCCAGGCTCTGGCTGGTGTGTGGTGTGTGAGAGAGAGAAAGAGGCTGGCTGAGTGTGTGTCTTACATGAGGTCCAGAGGGACGGAGGAGGCCAGGCTCTGGCTGGTGTGTGGTGTGTGAGAGAGAGAAAGAGGCTGGCTGAGTGTGTGTCTTACATGAGGTCCAGAGGGACGGAGGAGGCCAGGCTCTGGCTGGTGTGTGGTGTGTGAGAGAGAGAAAGAGGCCGGCTGAGTGTGTGTCTTACATGAGGTCCAGAGGGACGGAGGAGGCCAGGCTCTGGCTGGTGTGTTTGAGCAGGTGGTAGGAGGACAGCAGGTGAGAGCTACGGGGGATCAGGTCCTGCTGGAGCTGCAGTAACTGAGCCCCGCCCCCCAGGAACACCTGGAATACACAAACACACAACCATATATCAGGGATGTTAATAATTCACTGTCCAACTGTCAAACGATCATAGAATTGAGACCGATTAACACACTAACAATCAACAAACATGTCAAATATCCTCACGTTTTGTTCATGCTGCCGTTGCACATAGGGTTGCACATAAGTGTGTGTCCGTGTGTGTGCGTGTGCGTGTGCATGTGCGTGTGCGTGTGCCCGCGTGTGCGTGCGTGTGCCCATGTGTGTGTGCGTGTGTGTGCGTGTGTCCGTGTGCGTGTGTGTGTGTGTGTGTGTGTGCATGTGCGTGTGTGTGCCCATGTGTGCGCCCGTGTGCGTGTGTGTGTGTGTGTCCCTGTGCGTGTGTGTCCGTGTGTGTGTGCGTGTGTGTGCGCGCGTCCGTGTGTGTGTGTGTCCTCCGTGACTGCATGCATGCAGAGCTCACATTGTGGGCCAGGCGTAGGTACAGCTTCTGCAGGATGAGCAGGTCTCTGCAGAACAGAGCTCTGGTCATGGCCATCTGACACACGGCTTGACAGACCACCACCACGGCTGCACTGCTGCCATACAGCTGGGACAGACCCACACGCACCGGCAGGCTCTGGCCTGGACACACGCAAACAGGAAATAGGACTCAATATATTGGAATAATTAACCAAATTACCTTTTAGATCTTGATATTATTATTATATATTGTATATAACACATGCCTTCTCTTCGGGTATAAAAGGCAGGGTGTTGCATAGGGAGGCGACGGTGGAAATGGAACTTGTTTGATGCAGTATTTACATTATAAGCGGGGAACAAGCAGATGCGTGTGAGAGACAACGTTCCCCTACCTGGTGCCAGGGCCCCCTCTCCACCGAGCTCAGCGTCTGACTCCAGGTCCATCTCTCTGAGGAGGACAACCATGGCTGCCGTGGGGTTTCTGACATCCTGGAGCTTGTCCTGTATGTCCTCAATGACACCGTCGCTGTGTCGAGCAGGACAGGACACAAGTGTCAACACAGAGACCAGCAGGTGTCCAGCCAATAACAGGTTATGCATACAATAGCATGTGTTTAACCTAAAGAAAGTAGTCATCTAATGCAAACCAACCTACAAGTGGTGGTTGGTTTTGTTCTCCTTTCTCATTAAAACATGAATTTGTCAATGTCAGTGCGCTGACCCGTCATTGGCCAGCATGTTCTTCTAGAGCATGTCAATGTCAGTGCGCTGACCCGTCATTGGCCAGCATGTTCTTATAGAGCATGTCAATGTCAGTGCGCTGACCCGTCATTGGCCAGCATGTTCTTATAGAGCATGTCAATGTCAGTGCGCTGACCCGTCATTGGCCAGCATGTTCTTATAGAGCATGTCAATGTCAGTGCGCTGACCCGTCATTGGCCAGCATGTTCTTATAGAGCATGTCAATGTCAGTGCGCTGACCTGTCATTGGCCAGCATGTTCTCCAAGACCAGCTCTGCAGCTCTCTCTGGTGACTGCAGGTGATCCAGAGCCTTCTCCATCTCGTACGCCATGTCGCCCGACACCGAGTCGCTCACCAGACGCAGGCATTGGACCAGCTGGAGCACGTCCCGCCCTACCTCTGGGTCTAGATCGACAGCCAGCACCATATGCACATTACACACATACAACACTGCATGCTTTTTTATATATAGATATAGTCATCATGAATCAGACTCATGGGACATATTCTGACTACACTACCGTAGTTACCTTCAGTTATGGCCGTCTCCTCTTCAGAGAACAGGTACTCGTCACAGCTCAGGTAGAGGTGATCCACAGCAAAACAGGGCAGAAGGTAGGACACAAAACCCTGCAACACAAGTCAGCGGTGGGCCTCACACTCTGCAGAGCCCCAGGGAGGACGCCTGGCCTGTCTGCCACTTCAGTGATGCTTGCACAACCTTTGCGGTGTCTCAGTTTGCGTACTAATGGTAAAATGCAGCGCACTGCAAGTACCCGGATGTTGTACTCCTAACGGTCAAAAAGTTGAGTGTGGAACGCTGGACACTTCTCACCCTTCTCAAAGTAACAGCATTTTCTTTTTTAATGTGATTGAAATTAAATCAGTGAGCAAAATAGCTGGCAGATATTTAGCTGGCTGACAATAACGGTCAAATGTTGCCAATGAGGAGGAAGGAATTTGCCAAAAACGATAAAAGAAGTGGTCAAATGTTGCAATGGTCACAACGGCCGTCTTGGATTTGAGACAACACTACCCTGTCAATAAATACGTAGTGTACACAGTGTACTACATAGAAGTGTACTAACGGAAGTACCCCAATTGAGACACAGCACCCAACCGATTTTGTGCCAATAACGACAGCACACCCTCTCATAAAATATTGCTTCATGAAACAGTCATGTTCTGTACCGTCTCAGAG
This sequence comes from Laemonema laureysi, assembly GCA_900303225.1. Classification (NCBI taxonomy): domain Eukaryota; kingdom Metazoa; phylum Chordata; class Actinopteri; order Gadiformes; family Moridae; genus Laemonema; species Laemonema laureysi. Next base: position 6,094 of record OMNS01086173.1, read on the forward strand.
CGCTGCCAGAGCGCTGAGTCGCTACCTTTTTGAGCAGGCAGACCATGGAGGTGTGAGGGCTGACGGTGATGCCCAGCGGCATGGCCAGGGCCTCCTGGTACTGCAGGCAGCAGGCGTAAAACCTGGACCAGAACTCCACCTGCAGCTGGCGATACTCCTCCTGGGAGAACTCAAACTCCGTCACGCTGCTCTGAAGCTGGGAGGAGGAGGAGGGAGATCATACTTAGCTTTTTCCTACAATATTCTATTGGGCTCGTTCTAGAGCTGCACCAACAGGTTACCTCATTCTCCACTGCCAAGGTAACCTCCCTCTTCAGGGCCTCCCAGGGGAGGTCAAGAGTCCTCTCTGATCCTTTCCTGTAGATCTGAGACATACGTTATACTTCAAAACAAGCATATCCACAAGGAAATTTAGTCAATAACGCTAACGCCACAATTTGTTTCTTTTAAGGAATTATTCATTTTATTACATAGATTAAATTGGAAAGTTGCTAATTATTTTCAAACTCTTTCCCACTATTCCAACGCTAGGCTCGGTGTGTTAAGTTGGCTGCCCCTTTACAGAATTGCTCGTACGGAAATTAGTATTTCCTTGTACAAGGTCTGGGATTCGTCCTCACTGGTTGCTCTTGGACCGATCGGAGGCTGCCCTTGTCATAGGAGGCGGGTTTTAGTTGATAGTGCAAGAGAGACTACATGCAAGGCCAGTCTGGCTTGAGAAAGAGACCAAAAAGACCTTGCAAGAGAGACTACATGCAAGGCCAGTCTGGCTTGAGAAAGAGACCAAAAAGACCTTGCAAGAGAGACTGGTGGAAGCAGGCACATGAGCCTCACCTGAAGGGCTTTCACTATGGCTGAGGCTGTGAAGCGTAGAGGAGAGAAGAGGACATCCAGGTAGGTCTCCTGTGGAACAATACATAATAATAATAAATACATCTCATAATACAATCACAACTTTAAGCTAAAACCATTATTTAAAGTCTCACGGTGCTTTACAACAATAAAATAACCTAAAATACAATAAATCCCACAAATATAGTGCTACGAAAATGAATTATCTGTGTAACATTTTGTTAAGTGTACTTCCCGACTACAAGTTAGTTAGAAGCTACAATCACCGCAAACGTGGCTCCATGTGAGGAGTGAACATGGCTGTACTGGTCACAATAATATGGTGCAACTGGAGAGGTTATCAGAGTCTAGTCTAGTCTAGTCTTACCCGGGGGTCCTGGTCCACTCCTATGTGGACTTCCTCCTCTGGAGGGGGTTGGACAAAGACCTGGTTCCACTGGCCTGCTGTGTTACTGGCACAGTGAAAAGCAACAACAACCACATGGTTGAGATACGCTGCAACTCAAACTGTTTATTTTAACAGGCAATCCTACTTCAAATACAATATGTTCAAACAACTAGCAGGTGAGGCAAGTGATTACATGGTCACTTTGTTGAGTGGAGCCAACAAGGTGACCAGGTAGGGCGAGGACAGGTCTACTTACTGCTCGTAGTTGATGTATTTGACTATGGTGGTGTTGGCATCATCCACCCAGACGCCCCAGATGTCTGTAGAGGTGAGCGCAAAGTCCACCAGGGTCTCCTGTACAGAGAGAGACCAACTGAAGCTTCTAGGGGTGCAGCGGTTCCCTTCTAAAACATACGGGACTGAATGACACTCACGGTTCGGGACCGATGTTGGAGTCATAGCCATATAATTATTATAAACAGATATGTTATATTAGCGGGACTTTACTCTACTTATTCATACACAGCCAGTAACAATGACGACTGTGGATAACGTCAGTCAGTTGTTAGAACCCCAGTGTCATCAAGTCTGGGAACATCAGGCTTCTGCAATTACTTATTACTGATACTAGCGGAGCATGTCAAACATGTTGACACCATCCAAATGTAACTCTGGCCAGCAGCGGGCTCTGAACCTAAACAACAACTAACTAACTGTCCAGAATTTAGAAACAAAAGGAACTCCACCTTTACATGTTACTGCTTCTATTGAAGACGCTGCTGCTGTGTGTAATGGAATGTACAGCCCAAGCATTCCATTGGATAAACCCTCATTCAACACAGCCAATAACAAGTCCCCTGACCTGAGTGGAGAAGAGCGAGGAGATGTGGTCCAGGCTGTAGCGGTTGTTGTCGGTGGCGACCAGCTGGAGCACGGTGACCTGCCCACTGTGTGGTGCTGCCAGGTACACGGCCAGACACAAGCCTGTGGTGGAGGAGAAAGACACACGCAGCCGGTGGCCCTGAGCAGCGGCCCGCCTCCCACCTTTACACGCTGGCATGTAGTCCAGCATGTCAGCCTCCATCAGGCATGACTGCTCCTGTGAGGAGAGGAGGGAGATTTTAGCCAACAAGTCCAAACAAAGGCTCAAGAAGGGGGGGACAGACTTACTCTCAAGGACCACATGCGGAGCTTATGATCCTGGCAGAGGGCAAAGAGGAACGAGTCGTCCTCCAGCTCCCGGACAGCCAGGCAGAGGGCCAGGTCGCCAGGGACCTGCTCCCCGCGGATGGCTGTTGGCATCCAGCCTGCCAGCTTCTGCATCACGGTGCTCCTCTTCAACTCCACCACTGACATGCCCCCTGCACCAGAACACGCTCATTAGTTCACCAGTGATGACCCAATGATCACTGACCCACAGCCACCTCTGATGCCACTATCAAAGCCATAAGTCAAATCTATAACCCTCCAAATGGGCAACTAAGCAACTGTGACAGGCCGCCTCCAGGTGTCCAAACCTTACCCTGTGTGTCGTTGGGAGGCAGGGTGACCACCAAGATTCCTCCTGCAGGTGAGGTCAGAGCGTAGTGCGCGTCCCCCTGGCGGCTGAGCCAGGCGGCAGAGGCGCAGGGAGCGCCAGTCTGGCCCGCTGGCATTGGGATGACCGCACTGTGTGCCGGGTCCTGCAGGCTCAACTTGCCCACGTCAGTGAAGACAGACTGCATCTGCAGCTCCGCCACCAACTCCTGCATGCATGGAAGAGGTGGAGTACAATAGTTAAATGTATCTATATATAGCTATATACAGATGTATGATAGTAGTCTTGTGACCATAGACTTGTGGACGCCACTACATTTACTTTCCAGATTTACTGACGCATTCGAAAATGGATGTTTTTCATATTAGTAATTAAACTTTATGAATGTGATTTCAACCTCCTCGGTTCATGTGGAGGTGTGTTGCAGGGCCACTCACGCTGCGGTACATGCGGGAGGGGTGGGGCAGCACCAGGCGATGAACACTCTGGTTGGTGACGATGAGGATGACCACATTATTGAGAGTTTCTTGGATGTGTACGCCCCCAGGCAGAACAGAGCAGTGGACAAGCTTGAGGCGGACGGCATTGTTCAGCAGGTTGGTGTCCAGCGACTGCTCCACCAGCTGCACAGTGTCTCCTGAGGCAGACCTGCATTACAACAGACTGTGTCAACGAAGGATTCAGCACAGCAGCTCCCACCATGCGATAAGCATGCTTTCATTGCTGCTCTAGAATGGAGTTGTATCTTGTAGTCCATAAAATTCTGCTGGTTACGCATGGTCACTTTGAAATGAATTACAATTGTCAACAGTATGCTTAGTATTCTTTTCTGATTGCAGACCAAAACTGACAATGATGGAGAGTTTGAACCATGGTAAATGCAGTAGGTCCGTTGACATCAACACTTACCAGTGTATAAACCTGTTGCTTGTGATGGACAGCAGCTTTCCATTCTCCTCATAGTGAAAACCTCCGGCGCAGTCTGGGTACTTGATACCGCCAGGGAGTGCACTCAGACCTCAAAAAGACAAAAGGCGGTCACTTTGCTCATTATTAAAACAATACTAGATCCGTGGTCAATGTGCACGTTAAAGACGTATAGCAAACCGATCTTCGCCAGGTAGAATGTTATAATAGTTCACCAAAACTTCAAATCCGCTAGCTGCCTACTGTACTGAAGACGTTTTTTTTAGAAAGTCAGCAGTGGACATACGTGTTCATATTTTTAAACAGCAAAGTGCTCGCTCGATTGTTCAAAGAACACACACATCACCAGCAAATACATACATTATATATACATTATAATACATGACGACACCAGAGGCCCCGTTGTATTGCTACCAGCTAGCGAATTAGCAATGTCATGTGTGCTAGCATGTGTTACTACTTTCTTGTTTATATTAACAACGTTCAAACGCATATCCAGAGGAAAGAATACGCAGCAACGCTTATCTCAATTCTTACCAAGGTTAACAGTTATTTCTCGGAACCTATGCAGCGTTTCTCTTTCAAAGCCACATATTTCTATGAAACTCCGCTCCAACAACGCCGCCATTTTCGCCGCATTGAGTTGTGGGATTGACGTGACGAAAGTGGCCGCCTTCAGGTCTTTCAAACATTTAAAGCCATAGGATCTTTCTACCACGTCCGTGCTTCATGCCTATATTTCTCATGGGCCAAAACGTGGGCCTATGTTATAACTCGGCAAAGAATGATTGAGCTTTAAAGTTGAGCAAAAACGCAAATGACCATGAAGTGAAAGATACAATCTAACGTTTCAACTTCGCTCATGTATTCGAACTATGGTCATTATATGAAATTCCACAAATATTTTTCTATGCCCGGCTAGCTCAGTCGGTAGAGCATGAGACTCTTAATCTCAGGGTCGTGGGTTCGAGCCCCACGTTGGGCGCTGTTTTTGGGCGTTACTTTGATCTCTACGAATGTATGCATTTTTTTGTGCTGATTTTGATACAAAATATCAATCGAACTAGTATAAGTAAGTAAAAAAAGCGTGGCTTTGGTTTCAGCTTTGCCAAATACTACTTTTACTTATTTATTGCTTCATATACAATATTATTCACACAACACCAATTCCACAGCAATCATCGCCATTACCACGTTTTTGTAGTTTACAGCTTATGTTTGAGAAACAATTCAATACATTCGTATGACACAATCATTCCTATGCGGCCGCTTAGTTGGCTTATAGGATGCATTCATGTTATGCATGTTGGAAATATTAAACACAGTTGTTAGGAGACGCACTGTGAAAACGTACAGAGACAGAGAACAGAGAGGTGAATCATGGGCCGAGGCCCTCTAGTATATGAAAGGAGACAAATGGGGAAACGAGGTTGTAAGACAGGGAGTGGGTTTCGGTATCGGCAGCGTCCCGCGCTAAGTCAAGCAGAAGAGAGTCAGCAATAAAGTATGTGTTTATGAAGGAAAACAGAAGGACGGGGGTCAAGTATAAAAATAAAGAGACAAGGAGAAGCAGGTCAGACGATAGCCCGGGAGCATCTTGGTATGTGAACGGAACGGTGCGTCTCCACGTG
>OMNS01086189.1:0-17253 GCA_900303225.1 Laemonema laureysi
GGGAATGTTGACCTACTGAATTCTCTGCTTTTGTCCACTGGCCTGCACAGCAGCACGTGGCGGACGAAGAGGTAGAGGTGGCTGAAGATGATGAGGGGAGGGGGGGCAGCGGGCCGGCTGTGGTACTCCTTGATGAGCTCGTACCGCTGGAACTTCCAGATGCTGTCCGTGTTGTCGTGCACCTCCTGGAAGGTGTAGCTGGGGAGGTGCGGGAGGAGGAGGAGAAGCAGTGTCAGTGTCATACTTTATTCTTTATTTCATCCATGTTTGTTAACACAGTACACAAGGACTTTTGAACAGTACAAGGCCTAGGGGTGGCTCAGCGTTAAAACGGGGGGGCACACAGGTCTCACTTGAAGATGGCGATGAGCAGGTTGAGCAGCAGGATGTTGGCAAACAGCAGGTACACACAGAGCATGATGATGGTCAGCCACTCAGGGAAGGCCGGCATCTGGTTCTCGTTCAACACCGGACACTTGGGCATCACGGGGTTCGAACCGTCGATGCTGCAGGACTCGATGTTGAACTCAGCATCTGCCAGGAGGAGACACACACACTACACTTATGGTAATAATTGGTCAAGTATTTTTTAAGAATATATATATATATATATATATATAATTAAGAATATATATCTAATTACAAAGCAACTGAGTAAATACAGGCTAATAAGATGAAAAAAAGTTTTACGTGATGTGTATTGAGTTTGTCTTTGAGTGTCTGAGTATTTAGAAAAGCACCATACAAATAAAACATATCATGATTATTATTATTATTATTATTATTATTATTATGACTAAAGAAGATTCTTTTTTAGAAGAAGGTTCTTTTCACTGTCTATGTTGGTGGGGACGTTGCCGAAGATGATGAGGTAGGGCTCATACACGGCCCCCCGGAGGATCCAGTCCAGCCGGCTCTCGTTGTGGATCAGGATGCCCTGCTTGGCCACGCCGTACGCCACCACCCAGATGCTCAGCAAGAACATGAAGAAGAACATGTCCATGATCTAGGGGGCACACAGAGGGGAAGTCAACACACCCTCACTGGAACCAGTGAACACGACTTGGTTCTTAGTATCTTTCTCCATCCATCATCGTTTTTCGTAATTTTTCATGTGTTTATTTTCTGCATGAGTCACACTTAATCATCACACTATGATAGTAGTTTAGATGGTTTATGGCAGTGTCAAACTTAAGAACCTAGCCAAGCCGTGATAACTGTCACATCTGTTGTGGCTTCAATGGCTTTGACCTTTTTGACATTTTATTTTTCTAGTGCTGAAAGTGCTTTAAGAGCTGAGAATCGTGTTGACTATGCCTGCCTCTGTATGAGACTATTAAGATTTTAGACCACTCCCGGCTCATTTCTGACCAGTGAGTTTGGGGAGTCCATCTTGCCTGTCAATCACAGGTGCGTGAATGCAACACTTCTCAATGCTGGGGAAACATAGGGAGGGAGGGAGCAGAGAGGGAGGGGAGGTTTTTTGGTTGTTTAGTTGCTCTCTGCTGCTTGTTCTCTTTACAACTCTGGAATCTTACCTCCAGCAGCTTTAAGTTGAACCAAGCCCTGCTAGCACCCATTCATCTCCTCACCATTCTCCTAACGATGATGATCTTGGGGCCAAGGGTTTTACTGATGGTGAAGATGGCCATCAGGCGAAGGCAGAAGACGATGAAGTCAATGCAGAGGAGAACCTTCCCCGAGTAGAACAGTTCCGTCGTTAGCCTGCGAGAAGACAGAAGACAACACACAGAGGGCTATCTAGTCTGATGACCAACGTCTTCCACAAACATCTCACAAACTGACTTGTGCACGCTGATGTTGAATTTGGAATACACTTTGTTGAGATGTACTATCTTCATATCTCTGACATTTAGGCTGAGTATAGTCACTGGATTTGCATTTAAATCCAGTGACTATACTCAGCCTAAATGTCAGAGCACTATTTTGCTACTAGTTATTCAGTGACTTTGATACAGATGGAGAACCGAGTCAGTTGCTTACCTGCATGCAAGGCCGATAATGAAGAAAAGGATGGACAGCACGTCTAGAATGTTCCACAGGTCATTGATATACATCTTAGCTTTCTTGCGGAATCCAAAACCATCAGGGTCATGAAACAGCTAAAGAGGGAAACATTTGTATGTACTTTTGAGGAAACAATGTGTATTGCATTGTCAGGGGCAGACATTGTGAGGGGCAGTGGCTCATCTTGCTGACTGTATTTTCAGAAGAGTTAGTGGGCAGTAGTAGTAGCAAAAAACGACAACAATAAAACAATTATTAGAAAAAAACGACTAAATATTAGGGGTTTTTTTCAGCCAGGGGGGAACTTTTGCCAATGAGGGCAAAGTGGCACTGTAGCCACCCAGAGTGTGTGTGTGTGTGTGTGTGTGTGTGTGAATGCATTCGCATGCGTGTTTGTGCATGTGTATTAATGCAAATGCATGTGTTTGTGTGTGTGTGTTCACACCGTCAATTCCCTCCTTGTCTCTTACCTGCCGGACCTCCTCACACACCAGGCTGGCCAGCCAGATGTAGAGCAGCACCTCGTTCCAGGAGGGTGTGCTCTGGAAGTCAATCATCAGCACCACGGCAAACAGGAAGAGAAAGGCGAAGTAGGACACGATGTTCCAGTAGAACTTCACCTGGGGGGAGTCGTACAGGCCAGCCAGCCGAGACCACCCCCCCAGGGGCTTCAGCTGCTTGCTGCTGGGGGGCTCACTGGGGGGAAGAGAAGAGGTCATGTGGGAAAATGTAGTGGTTTGGGTGTTTGACTCAGGGCTGAAAGTGTGGGAACAATCTTGCCCCAACTGTACTGTCCATTTGTAACAAAAAATAACAGCAGTGGAGTCAGGGGATCGACGAATGGTAACTGCAGTGTGGCACAACACAAAACCATTTTCAGCCAGCCTTCCTTTCCCATAAATATACACAATGGGAATGCCGTACCAACTGAAATGAAAATACAAACAGCTCCCAAGAAGGCTTTTAAAATTTCCAACTAACATCTAGGTAAGTTTCATGAGCAAGCATGTTGAGTTAAACTTACAACGCATTACCATTGGTCTGAAGAACACTTCCTGTTACCGTCTCCATGGTGATGATGTCCTCTGTCCTTTTAGCTTCTCTCTGAATCACCTCATCACGCCTGAGGAAAGATAACAATAATAATACAAAATTAACAATAAAAATACTAATGAATATTGCTGCCAGGAATACTGCAGTAGGCGCTGGATTGTGTTTGATTAGTAATGCCTGGAACAACAATTGTCTGGCAACTCCTACGACATATACACAGACGTTGATTAATTAAATACACATTAAATATTTATAACAAGGCCCAACCTCATCCTCTCAGCGACTTTTTTGCCTTCAGTAGTCGCTACATTTTGTCAACAAAAATCGAGACATTAAAAGAAACATCACCAGATGGCGCATTGGATCAAGGATCTGTGATTAAACTAGGCGATCATCTGAGGTAAATGACAGCCATCGGATGTCAACTATTGCAACTTCAGGAGCCGCAGTCAAAACCAACCACAGAAGCCAGGTAGGCTTATCGGCGTATTGCGTATTAAGCTGTGTATTCATGGAAGGAATGTGGCTTGTGTATTCGCTGCTGTTTGTCCATTGGGGGCGATTGACTGAGAGTTGGTTCAGCCAGAGTGCTGGCAATAACCTGATTGTATGGATTCCCGGTGTTGTATTACATCTGTGCTGTCAAATACGGAATCTCCGCTTTGTCTCTTTGCGAATGTGATGTTTGCTGGATGAATTTCCTTTTTAGACTGTGAAAAGAAATAGAAAAGGAAATTACAAGAGGAAAATAAATCAAATAAATGTTGGTGTTGCAAGCTCTGAAACAGAGTGTGGAAAAAGAGAAACTAAACTCACCACAAAGGCCTTGGAGAATAAAATTGAAAAGCTTCAACAGGAACGGAAAATGACTGAATAAAATGAAAGGGCTCATACGATAAATTAAATCATTCATGAAAAAAGGTGTTGTAATCACATGTACAGCCCCTTTTGGAGGGTTCAACTTTGTGAAAATGCTACCAAGTCACATAATATGTTGATTCCTTTACTCCAAGAGGATGAACAGAGGAAAGAAAATGAATGGTTTTCCAGCAACACATTTAAAGGGGATGTTGAGCAGTGGTTGAGTGAACTAGAGAAACTGCTCCACAATGACAGTCACATCCAATCTAATACTGTTGGAATGTATGAAGAGGTGTCTTTTCTTCCAATGGCTGATGAACCTCCAGTACCAATGCAGGCTGCATCCATAATCAGGACAGATGACATGCAACATGATGTAAACTCAAGCAACAGTGTGTCAAATGTGGGAAGCAGAATATCCAGATCGCAAAACTCTGCAATAGGTCTGCTGCTTCTAGTATTTCTTCTGCATGTCTTAAAGTGGAGGCTGATTTGACAGCATTAAAGATAAGACACAAATTATTAAAGGACAAACATGGATTGCAAGAAGAGAAGGAATGGCTATGGAAAAGGAAGGAGCAACTTCAATTGGATGAAGAAATTGCAGCACACATGGCTAAACTAAAAGTGGTCAGATCTCAGAGCAAGTGGGAAAACCTATGACAAAGGATTTGGATGGAATTAACTAATTAGACAAGGAAAAATACAAACCCTCAGTGCTAAGGCCAATCCATTTGCTCCACAAATATCACAAAAGGAAATCAAACGTGATCAACTGGATACTGGAACAAGGCCTGAGGTGAAAAATCCATCTCTGTTTATTAATTCAGAGCCTATGTCAGTTTGATGCCATGAACCTGTGTGACAGACTCTATTTCATGGAGCAGCACACTTAGGGTCATCCCAAGGAACTGGTAACAAGCTGCCAGCACATTGAACCTGAGAGGGGATATGTTAAGGCTTTATTAAAGGAAAAGTTTGGAAATGAGCAGAAGGTTGCATCTGCATACATGGAAAGGGCTCTTTCATGGCCTCCCATCAAAACCGAAGAGTAAAAGCTCTTCAAGATTATAGTGTTTTTCTCAGAGGCTGCTGTAATGCCATGGAGGAGGTGCAATACTTGCATGAGCTAGACAGAGGGCTACATTCATTGACATCACCAACTTCATTCAGAGATGAGTGAGAATCTTAACTGACCCAGTGTTTGGAAACATACAGGATACTCCATCGCTGACAACAACTAGAGGTGCAAGCAAACACAATCCACAACCTCGTTCTGGAATTAAAGGTACTAGCTTTGCTATCATTGTAGCCCCTGTGGAAAACAAAACTCAGCCAGGGAAAATTGTGTCTGTTGTGCCTGTTTGTGTATTGGTCACATCAGTGAAGTTTGCAGAAAATGGATTCCCTGTGCAAAATGTGGCCTCATTTAAAACATGTCCATTTGCCTGAGATCGATGCAGGGATAAAGCTGTTAATCGGGACAAATGTTTCTGAGGCCTTGGAACCATTGCAGGTAATTCGTAGTGTTAATAATGGACCCTATGCAATCAGGACAATGCTGTGAATGCGCCACTGAAACGAGACAGTGGGGATGCACTGGATTGTGAGCAACCAGAGTTGTCAGTGTCAGTTGTGAATTTGGATGAACTTTGACAGCAGCAATTTAAGACCGATTTCCCTGAATCCAGCATGGATGAACAAGCTGGCATGTCGAGAGATGATCAGAAGTTGATGGAACTGGTCACAAACAACAAGTGAATGATCATTACCAAATCAACTTACCATTGAGGAAAAGGGATGTTAGCATGCCAAGTGACAAGAAAATCATCGAGCAGCATGCCTTAAACCTGAAGAAGAGGCTTCAGAGAGATTCCTCATTTCATGTTGATTACACAGCATTCATGAATGACCTTGTAGCCAAAGGTTATGCTGAAAGGTTGCCTAAAGAGGATGTGGAACATGGCGATGGCAAAGTCTGGTATATCCCGCACCATGGCATTTACCATCCTACAAAAGGAAAGATCAGAGTTGTTTTTGACTGTGGAACGAGTTTCCAGGGAACATCACTTAATGCTCAGCTCCTACAGGGACCAAATTCACTGATTGGAGTGGTGACCAGATTCAGGAAAGAACCTGTGGTGATCATGGCAGATGTGGAATCCATGTTTCACCAGGTAAGAGTGCCAGCAGAAGATGCTGACTTGTTGAGGTTCCGCTGGTGGCCTGATGGGGAGTCAAATGTAGACCTTGTCGACTTCAGGATGATGGTTCATCTCTTTGGCGCGACGTCTTTTCCCAGCTGTGCAAATTTTGCCCTCAGGAAATGTGCAGAGGACAACAAAGAACAGTTCGGCCAGGAAGCAGTGGATAAGGTCCTACATTACTTCTATGTCTTGTGTCTGTGGCTTCAGAGAAGGAAGCAGTGTCACTTTATTACAACCTCGTCTCCATCTGTACTAAAGGTGGTTTCCAAAATGGATAAGCAATAGCTGTGATGTTCTGGCTGCAATACCTGAAAGCCACATAGCCAAGACTATGAAAAGGTTGGACCACACTTTGTGTGGAATGGTGCATCCAGTCTGACTCAAGATGGTGATCAAGGACAGACCACTCACCAGAAGAGGAATTCTCTCAACAGTTAGCTTCATCTATTACCCTCTTGGTATCTTGAGTCCTGTCGTCTTGTCTGTGAAAAAGATCTTAAGGGACCTGTGCAGGAGGGCACTTGGCTGGGATGATGCCATGCTGGAGTCAGTTGCTCAAGAATGGACAAGTTGGCTGGACGATCTTTGCCATTTGGAGAAATGTAACATCATGAGATGTCTGAAACCATTGGACTTTGGACAAGTGACCACAACACAGTTACATAATTTCTGTGATGCAAGTGAAGATAGCTATGGAGTAGTCACTTACCTGCTGTCACAAAATGCACACTCACAAGTACACAGTGACTTTGTCATGGGAAAGGCTAGGGTGGGTCTGTTACCATCCCCTGTTACCATCCCCTGAATGGGACTTGTTGCTGCCACCATGGCAAGTTGCATCGATGTCTTGAGCTGCACATGCATCTTCAGGATTCTGTGTTTTGGATGGCCAGTGCTTCTGTGCTCAAATATATCAGGAAAGAGACTTCCAGATTCAGAGTCTTTGTTGTCAACCGAGTCTCAGAAATTTGCAAGGCTTCACAACCCTCTCAATGGAGGTATGTTGAAACTGCAAGCAACCCAGCTGATGTTGCCTCCAGGGGTTTGAAGGTAGATGCATTTCTCAGAAACGCAACATGGGTGTCAGGGCCTCATTTTCTCCTTCAACCTGAGAGTGAGTGGCGTGTTAATCCTGATGATGTTCATCAACTTTCATCAGATGTGAGGTCAAGAAAGCTGCTGCAGTGAATGAAAGGCACATCCATCAAGAGGTGGGACATGGTGCTTGTGACCACGTTATCCAAAATGCGTGAGAGATATTGGATCACTTGCACTAGTACAGCCATAAGGAGAGTTCTATCAAAGTGTGTCTGTTGACGGTTGAATGCTCTGCCAGTGTCCCAGCAAATGGCAGACTTAGTTACTACAGGCAAACCTCCATTTACTCGTATTGGTGTAGACTATTTCGGACCTTTCGAGGTGAGGAGCAGGAGGAGTGTAGTGAAGAGGTATGGGGTCATTTTTACCTGCCTGTCCTACAAACATTTGTTGGCCGCCGCTGTTTTGCTTCCGATCACTGTGATCAGTTTGATTATATTTTGTGCACGGTAAAATTAGTATTCTTTTTCTTTAATAAACACTATAAAATGTCAGCTAATCCTTTTTTGGTAGCGCGTCAGATAATCAGCAACAAGGCCCAACCTCATCCTCTCAGCAACTTTTTTCTTTGTCTTCAGTAGTCGCTACAGCAGTAATAGCTCCTGATCCCTCGATGGACTCATGTTTGGTGGGTAAGTCCAAGCCTACAGCCTATGTTATGGTAGAGGGTGTGACTGTACTCAATGTTTCAGTGATTTCAGCATGTCCATTCCAGCCTTACGTAAACATGTGTTAAATGCCTGGTGGTCACACATACGGTTGTACGCCTGCTCAACAGAACTGACCATGAACTGAAACTGCACCCCGGCTCCCACCGGCTTTTTGATTCTCAACAGGTGGCTGTTTCTCTGCCGGATGTACCTCACTGACTGTTGTCTGCTGAATAGAGGCAACAACTGCAGGCCTTGCTGGGAAAACATCAGGGGGTGTTCCGTTCCAGACGGGGTGGGGCAGGAAACCTCAGTCTGATCAAACACTACATTCAAACAGGTGACAATTTCTCAGATAAAGCGACGGGCCATTGAGGAGAGCTGCCCTTAGTCCTCTCCCATGGTGCTCGCCAGGAAAAAGAATAATATATGGTGATTCTGCATGGACTACAGGGGTCTCAACTCTCATCCTAGAATACACTGAATACATACATACACTGCTGTGAGTGGATGACACGCTGGACGCCCTATCGGGGGCCACCTGGTTCATGGGGGATAGTAACTGGTGGACCGATCCGGTAGTTCATTTTAGTCTGCCTAATACTCATGTCAGAATACCACTGGCATATGCCTATCAATGAGCCAGTCAAAGATGGATGGCTATCTATAGCCTACATACAAAAGAAAATAACACGTTAATAATGTAGCCCAGGGTTTTTTGTTGTACCTATACTTCTGCAGACTGTAATAAAATATAAAAAACACAGAGTCTCCGTAGTCCGAACCAGCGTGAAACATCATCACTTTATTTTTCACATATAGACCAAGGCATCCTTAATTCCCAGAGCCTACAAATGTCTCACGACCATCCTGCTGCGACTTCTCTTTAGACACAGCCTGGTCCAAACATGCTTCACCCTCCTCTAGACATGTTTTATTTTTAACTGCTCAAAGATAGCTGTTTAGCCATAGTTCCATTCCATCTTCCATCATTAGCTGCTAGTTACACGAAACCGCCTTCTGACAGCGCATAACGCGATGTAGCATATCGTCACGTCAGTCACATACAAGAGGAAGTTGTTAATATTAGGGACTCGGGACACCCAGCTTCAAACTACAGCAATCCTGGACAAACACGTCTAGCCACCATAGCGGATGGGGTAGTGACCGTCTCGTTGTCATTTGGGTTCTTCCAAGACGCCCTTTGTGATGAACCTACCATGAGCCACCCAGACTCCAACATTTCACGCTGTCCATAGACACATCGCAAATCAATGTGGGGGCCTGGAAAAGGTAATTGCCTATGCTAGTCACTCCCTCAAATCCTCCAATTCCGTGGGCAAATTGATAGCTTCACGGTGTACCTGGACGCTTTGGGCTATGCCGATATTTCTGACAAGAGGAAAATGGCGCTCCTGTGTCATTGTCTCAGTGTAGATGGACAAAGGATTTTTGGCAATTTAGGCTTGCCTGAAACTTATTGCTATCTTGATGAACCACTTCACCGGACATCAAAGGATTTTACTCTGACATTACAAACTCTGAAAGCGGCTGCAGCGACTTGGTGAGTGAATAACTTAAGGACATGGCGTGCTTGTGTGACTACGGGGCACTGCAGGATCAGATAATTCGGGACCAGTTTATTGAGGGAACTTTGTGTGGGAAGATTAGAGAAAGATTGCTACTTGAATTGGACAATCTGACTTTAAGTAGAATGGTGGAGATAGCGTTGCAAGTTGAGACATCTGTTGAGTGTACTACTTTGCTGGCAGGTGCGTGGCCCCTCGTGGACACTCCTGTTCAGCAGCCCCAGCCTGCCTATCACCCGCATTACAGCACCCACTCTGCAGACGACAGCCAGTGCTCGGAGGCAGGTTTCCCAGGGCAGCTCACACAGAGGCAGAGCAACAGGTGCACCTCAGAGGTCTGTGGCAACTGCTGTTCTAGATCACACAATTGTAAGGCACAGCATTTCCCTGCCAGAGGACAACAATGCAGAAACGGTACGATGTGCTGTTCCGCTCCAGCCGCTCAGGTGGCCTGTACAGTTAGCTGAGGTGACTCTTCCCCTATTAATGGACACTGGTGCAGCCGCATCCCTACTCAATTCCAGCATGTACTACAATTTCTTCTTTCACCTGCTGTTTATACAGCCTCTATGTGGTTATGACAGCTCCAGGATAGATATCCTGGGTGTGCTCCACGCACTTACCATCATTCCCATTTCACATCGCTAGAAGGGGGGCCAACCTCTTGAGCCTGGACCTGCTCACAGGCTCGGGGTATCACTTCTACCTAGCAGCAAAAGTGGCTAACACTGTTTAATGGCCTGGGCTGTCTCTCGGCCTTCACCCACAGGCCTCTGGTGAATCTGGTGTCACCTGTCATACAGCTTGTGTGCAGGATTCCCCTTGCCTCGATGAGGCATTGGAATTATCAAGCTAGTCAACGCTGACCCCTGGATTTCAAACTTGGTCATTGCCAAGAAAAACTCTGGGTTAATACCATAGACTGTATAAAACATGGAAGAGCCGATTTGAAGCTCAATGGGCCGTCGCCATCTTGGCAGTGCCTGACTCCGCCCAACTTCCGGCTAATCCAAAAATGTGAAAAGAGGTGGAGCTGAGGTGGGGCGATTGAAGCCTGGTTGTTGAAACACGCCCACTTAGTGCGAAGAGACATGCAGACAGCTAGCGGCTAGCCTCCTGTGACGGCACCCACCTGATACTCAAAGTGGCCACGCCCTTAATTATGCATAACTATAAGCCTGAATAAAATGAAAACAGGTGAGCTGTAAAAAAATCCCCCCCCCCACAGTTGTCATGAAGGGGGAAATTAGCTATTGAGACCAAACCCGTTTTTTGAACCAGGTTATGAACATGTTTATTTCAGCTGTAAAGTTGGACATTTTAACATGGGGGTCTATGGGAATTGACTCCCTTCTGCAGCCAGCCTCAAGTGGCCATTCAATGAATTGCAGTTTTTAGCCCTTCCGTATAGGCTTCATTTTTCAGACCGGGAGTTTGCCCCTTGGGTAATACGGATCTGTGTAGACCTAGTGATAGATACCCTTTGCCTATCTCTGTGAATGGCTCGACAGTGTTCACTAAGTTCGACCTGCACCAGGGCTATCTGCAGGTGCCAGTCCAACCGCCCCTAGCTGTTTTTAGAAGGTGATGAGAACCGTCTTTGCTGGTGTAGCAGTCTTCCTTGACGACATTGTTGTTCATGCTCCAGACACTGACTGATTGAGACACACAACAAGCACCTCCAGAGGGGGGCCCAGGCCCTTCTAGAGAACAACCTGACATTGAATGAGGAAAAATGCTGCTTTGCAGCCCCCGCCATAGACTTTGTGGGTTTCTGCCTCTCAGCCAGTGGGATTGCCCCTGTGCAGTTGAACGTCGATGCCATCCACAGGATCCCAGAGCCGACCTCAGCCTCCCAGGTGGCCTCGTTTTTAGGCATGATGGCCTACTACCTCCATTTCCTGCACCATTACTCACAAACCACTGCCCCTTGCCGGCAGCTGCTTAAGAAAGAGGAGCCATGGAACTGGACTACGGTTTGTTCAGAGGCTGTGCAAACACTTAAGGTCCAACTCCCAACACCGCCAGTTTTGTCCCACTTCAACCCAGACTGTCCGACAATTGTCACCTGTGATGCCTCAGCTTGGGCAATTGGAGCAGTCCTGTCCCGGATACGTAGGGCCCTTTGGAATCCCTCAAATTTTTTGCCAAGTTCTTTTTCTTTGGATGTGTTTTTTTTTAATTTTTTTTTTTAACCCATTTTTACCTTTAAAAAGTCAACTACAGACACAAACTGTCAGGATCCTCACTTGGACTATTGTTTTTGTCTCCCTCTACCTGTCAAATTTGTTGTTGGCTTATTGCCTGATGTTCACGCCCATGTCCTTTTCCCTCCATTTTCTCGGCTCACCTGTTCCCCATTGTGTGTTAATTAGTTTGGTTACTTAAACCCTGCCCCTTTGAGTTCTTGTTGTCAGATCGTCAGTTTGTCCCTGCCTTTAGTCTGACTACCACGTGAGTAAGCCTTCGTTGATTGTTACAAGAAGTTTCCCGGTTCTGAACCCTGCCTGTCCCTGACCAAGCCCTTGCCTGTCGATTCGGATCATCCTGCCTGTACCTGTCTGCCTGCCTGTCGGCCTACGAACCTGCCTGCCCCTGACCAAGCTCTTGCCTGTCGATTCGGATCTTTCTACCTGTACCTGTCTGTCTGCCTGTCTGTCCCCGACCTCTGCCTGTACCTGTCTGCCTACCCGTCTGTCTGCGACCCCTGCCTGTACCTGTCTGCCTACCCGTCTGTCTACGACCCCTGCCCGTACCTGGACTCTGTCTTGCCTACTGGACTGTTCCCTGTAATAAATCCTTTTAATTTCCACTGTCTGTGATCCTCGCATGATTCCCCGTTTCGGAAACCTGACAGTACGATCTGACAGCGATGGAATCAGCAGATCTACAACAGACCCAACTGTCCCTGGTTCCTCCACCCCAACCTCAGCCACAGCCCAACCCACCCGGCTTGTCTAGCAACCCGGTCTGAGAGCCCCGACTGCCAGCTCCTGCACTTTATGCTGGAGAACCAGGAACCTGCAGATCTTTTCTCTCTCAATGTTCTCTGGTGTTCCAGTTGCAGCCCGCCACCTTCCCATCGGACCAGTCCCGGGTGGCGTACGTCATAACTCTCTTGACTGGACGTGCAAGAGAGTGGGGAACTGCAGTCTGGGACTCAAACTCTCCGGTCTGCCTCAGCTATCAGACCTTCATAGAGGAGATGAAGAAGGTCTTCGATCGCTCAGTGCATGGGAGAGAGGCTGCCCGATTGATGCTGCAGATGCGCCAGGGGAAGAGGTCTGTTTCCGACTACGCCATCGATTTCCGCACACTCGCCACCACCAGTGGCTGGAATCCGGAGGCCCAGTTTGATGCCTTCCTCAATGGTATTTCTGAGGTCATCAAGGACGAGATCGTCACCCGGGAGTTACCTCCAACCTTCGACGACCTCGTGGATCTTACGATCCGGGTTGACAAACATCTGAAGTTGCGCGCCGGAGGACGAGAGTTCTGCCCATCTCCGAGGTCACCCCCCTCGGAGACCCCTCTCCCATTCCTGCCAGCGCCAGCAGGCCCCAACGTACCAGAGCCCATGCGAGTGGACCGTACCCATCTATCTCCAACCGAGAGACAGAGAAGAAGGGACATCAACACCTGTATGTATTGTGGCAAACCTGGCCACTACTCCGCTCGGTGCCCAGCAAAAGACAATGCTCACCGGTAGACGGGGGATTACTGGTGAGCGTTACCCCCCTTCATCCCTCCCCTATAGTCTGTACCCTTGTCCCTGTCATCATCGTCTCAGGAACTCATCACCACGTCGTCTCCGCCCTGATCGATTCGGGAGCCGATGGCTCCTTCTCTGGTTGCTGAATTACACCTCTCCCCAGCCAAGTTGAGTATACCCCTGGAGGCCAAGGCACTAACCGGAGCAAGGCTTCCCCGTATAACCCATGTCACGCCCCTGGTGAGTCTACTCATTTCGGGCAATCATCAGGAGAGTCTAGTATTCCATATGCTAGACTCACCTGATGCCCCCATTGTCCTTGGTTGACCCTGGCTGGTCAAACACAACCCACATATTGACTGGGCCAACAACTCCATCTTAGGCTGGAGCCCGTTTTGTCTGTCTTCCTGCCTAAGAAATGCTCTCACACCCCGATCCACTGTCCCACCTGCCACAGATGACCCCTTGGAGCTGTCAGACGTACCGCCTGAGTACCTGGACCTCAAGGCGGTGTTCAGTAAGGCCCGAGCTACCTCTCTGCCACCATACCGACCCTATGACCTGGCCATCGACCTACTACCGGCCACGTCACCTCCTAAGGATCGCCTGTACTCCTTGTCCCCTCCAGAGACCAAAGCCATGAATAAATACATAGAGGAATCATTGGCTGCGGGGATCATTCGACCCTCTTCCTCTCCTGCTGGTGCAGGTTTCTTCTTTGTAGGGAAGAAGGATGGCTCCCTACGTCCCTGCATTGACTATAGGGGCCTAAACAGCATCACAGTTAAAAACCGCTACCCCCTTCCTCTGATGTCCTCAGCCTTCGAGTTGTTGCAGGGGGCCAAGGTGTTCACCAAATTGGACCTTCGCACTGCTTACCACCTTGTCCGGGTAAGAGAGGGGGACGAATGGAAGACAGCATTTAACACCCCCTCAGGCCACTATGAGTACCTAGTAATGCCATTTGGCCTCACCAACTGCCCAGCTGTATTTCAGGGCCTGATCAATGATGTCCTGAGGGATATGCTTGATAAGTTTGTTTTTGTTTATCTGGACGATATCCTAATCTTCTCTCAGTCTGCTTCACAGCACACCCAGCACGTCCGTAGCGTCCTGCAACGCCTTTTGGAAAACCAGCTGTACGTGAAGGCAGAAGTGTGTGTTTAACAAGAAGACTGTTGCCTTCTTGGGGTATGTCATCACAGCCAAAGGGGTACAGATGGATTGCCTCAAAGTAAAGGTAGTTGCTGACTGGGCTCACCCAACGTCTCGTCGTGAGTTGCAAACGTTTCTGGGATTTGCAAACTTTTACCGGCGATTCATCCGGAATTACGGTTCAGTGGCGACCCCTCTTACCTCCTCAAAGATTAAATTCTCTTGGTCACCAGCTGCCGAAGCAGCGTTCAACGAGTTAAAGAGTCGCTTCACATGGGCTCCAATCTTGAACCGACCCGACCCGGCCCGTCAGTTTATAGTGAAGGTGGATGCCTCGATGTTGGGGTGGGTGCCGTTCTCTCCCAGAGTTCTGGCGCTGACCAGAAACTCCATCCGTGTGCTTTCTTCTCACACAAACTCACCCCCACTGAATGTAATTATGATATTGGAGACAGGGAACTCCTGGCAGTTAAGTTAGCCCTGGAGGAGTGGCGTCATTGGCTGGAGGGAGCTAAAGAGCCATTTTTAGTCTGGACGGACCATGAGAACCTGGAGTATCTTCGCTCGGCTAAGCGGCTAAACCCCAGGCAAGCCCGCTGGTCTCTGTTTTTCTCCAGTTTTGACGTTTGCCTGTCCTACCAACCCGGCTCCAAGAATGGGAAACCGGATGCCCTGTCTCGCCAGTTCCCGGATTCGGATCCTGCCCCTGCACCCAGCACCATCCTGCCTCCACAGTGTCTCATAGGAGCTGCCACGTGGGATATTGAGACAATCGTCCTCGCAGCCCAATCTGGTGAGTCAGGCCCCAGTGCTTGCCCTCCTAACCGTCTCTTTGTCTCACAATCCGCCCGTTCACAGGTCCTGCAATGGGGCCACTCATCCAAGCTGGCATGTCACCCGGGCATCAGACGGACCACTGCCCTCATCAAACAACGTTTCTGGTGGCCTGCTATGGATGGGAGTGTGTGTGAGTTTGTGGAGGCCTGCTCAGTGTGTGCGCAGAATAAGCCCTCCAACCAACCACCTGCAGGCTTACTGCAACCCCTACCAATACCCAGGAGGCCCTGGTCACACACACACATCGCCCTGGACTTTGTCACCGGCTTTCCACCTTCTCACGGTAACACCACAGTCCTCACTATCATTGACCATTTTTCCAAGTCAATCCACCGAGTTCCCTTACCCAAACTACCCTCTGCCAAGGAGACAGCCGAGTTACTTATACAACACGTCTTCAGGTTACATGGGCTCCCTGTAGACGTAGTCTCAGACAGAGGGCCCCAGTTCACCTCACATTTTTGGCGTGCCTTTTGCAACCTCCTGGGTGCCAAAGTCAGCCTTTCCTCAGGTTTTCATCCCCAATCAAATGGCCAGTCAGAACGAGCCAACCAACAGATGGAGTCAGTGTTGCGGTGCCTGACCTCACAGGACCCTACAGCCTGGAGCCTCCAGCTACCTTGGGTGGAGTATTCCATGAACTCCTTGCCATCCTCCGCAACTGGGTTGTCTCCGTTCCAGTGCTGCCTCGGCTACCAGCCTCCAGTGTTCCCGGCCCAAGAGAAGGAGGTCGGGGTCCCCTCAGCACAGGTGTTCATCCGACGCTGTCGCCGAACATGGAGGCGGACCCGAGCCGCCCTTCTTCGCACGCAGACGAGAACCAAACACCAGGCAGACCGACGCCGCACCAGGGCCCCCCACTACTCCCAGGGGCAGCGGGTATGGCTCTCCACACGGGATATTCCCCTGAAGGTGAACGCCCCAAAGTTGAATCCACGCTTCATCGGCCCCTACACCATCACCAAGGTGGTCAACCCCTCTGCGGTCCACCTGAACCTCCCTCCTGCCCTCCGCCGCATCCACCCCACCTTCCATGTTTCCCGCATCAAGCCCGTTGTGAGTAAGCCCCTTTGTCCCAACCCCAAGCCCCCACCACCCCCCAGACTCGTTGATGGGTCAGAAGTCTACACAGTTCGCCGCCTGCTTGACATCCGCCGTCGTGGTTGGGGCCACCAGTACCTGGTAGACTGGGAGGGTTACGGCCCCGAGGAGAGGTGCTGGGTCCCTGCCCAAGACATCATCGACCCCCCTCTCATCAGGGACTTTCACCGTCAGCACCCTGCACCTGCCACAGTCAATGCCAGGAGGCGTTAGTTGAGGGGGGGTACTGTCAGGATCCTCACTTGGACTATTGTTTTTGTCTCCCTCTACCTGTCAGATTTGTTGTTGGCTTATTGCTTGATGTTCACGCCCATGTCCTTTTCCCTCCATTTTCTCGGCTCACCTGTTCCCCATTGTGTGTTAATTAGTTTGGTTACTTAAACCCTGCCCCTTTGAGTTCTTGTTGTCAGATCGCCACAGTTTGTCCCTGCTTTTAGTCTGACTACCACGTGAGTAAGCCTTCGTTGATTGTTACAAGAAGTTTCCCAGTTCTGAACCCTGCCTGTCCCTGACCAAGCCCTTGCCTGTCGATTCGGATCATCCTGCCTGTACCTGTCGGCCTATGAACCCTGCCTGCCCCTGGCCAAGCTCTTGCATTACATTACATTACATTACAGTCATTTGGCAGGCGCTTTTATCCAAAGCGACTTACAATAAGTGCATTCAACATCGGTAGGCAAGACAATTAGTTACCAGAAATCGTAAGAGCATAGACAAGCCTAGACAAGTAGCCAATAGCATAACTAGTGCTAAGGTAAAAGTGCAATGAGCTAGCAGCCCACCTAAAGTGAGACAACTAAGAATAAAATAAGAGCTAAGACAAAGTGTGTTAAACAAACAAGAGCATTAAGTAACAAGAGCATTAAGTAAACAAAGAAGGGTTAAGTGCTAGGGAGGGGTCAAGTGCTAGGAGGGGGGGTCAGGGTAGTGCCTACTGAAGAGGTGGGTTTTCAGCCTGCAGC
>OMNS01086190.1:7460-21011 GCA_900303225.1 Laemonema laureysi
AAACAACTCCACAGCGACTTGAGGAGAACCGCTCCAGAACCGCGCATCAGAACAACACACACACACACACACACACACACACACACACACACACACACACACACACACACACACACACTTTGTTTTTAGATTGGTGTGTGAGAGGAATGAATAGAGGTGTTAGAGAAAAAGTTGAGAAAGAAAGCGATAGATTATGAGAGAAAGAGTGTGTGTGTCTTTTTGCCTATGTAATTGTGCATGTCTCGCTCCCTGTCCTGGTTGTATAACAATGTTAGACTCTGTCTGTTGATGCTTGGGGACGCCTGCAGATGCTAATGTGCCCTATGCTACTTTCTTAATTTGACAGCTGCAAAAAAAGTAAAACTCATCCATTATCCTATCTATCCAGCCATGCGCCTGCATGTGCATCTGTCTGCACAGGCGTGATGCTCTGCAGCTTGACCCACCACCTACCCACTCCCACCCACCTCCAACCCCTCTTCTCCTCACATTAGTAAATGTTTCTAGGGACAGAACGACAACATTGTCACATCAGTCTGGACTCTCACGCGCTGGGAATTAACCCATCTATGCTTGAATTAACCCATCTATGCCTGAATTAACCAGTTCCAGCTGATGCTGCTGGGCTATGGTGGAGACTCAGCTGAATTCAAAAGTGCTTTATTGGTATGCAAAATAAACATTTCATTTATGTATCTATCTATCCATATATCTGTCTTTCTGTCTGGTGGTTCTATCTATCTATCTAACAATCTATCTATCTACTATCTATCTACCTATCTGTCTATCCATTTATCTATCCATCCATCTTAGTGTTGTGTCGTTCGTGAATTATTCGTTCAAAAGAACAAATCTTTTGGGTGAATGAACTGACCTGAATCACTTCCTGAAACGCTCCGTTCATTTCAGTTCAGTTAAGCGCTAAGTCAGTTGCGAGCGAACATGAGTCGTACTTTACGTGAAATCACTCAGTGAAGAACGTCATTCACAGGAGGAGTGTGTTCAAGACAGCAAATACACAGCTGATTCGGGTTGCTAACATTTAGCTGCAATGATTCAACAGCATTGATCTTGCACTGCAATCCAGATATTATGAATATCTAGATTGATATTTTACGCATAGGTTAACACGCTATCACTGAGTGATTCAAGTCATTCATTCGCAGGAGAAACGGAATGGGGTGTGTTCAACCCAGCCGATTCAGGTCCCGCCGAACCATTTGCAGCATCTGTATTTGCAGCTAAATGCAGCTACAAACTGAAATTTGGGTTTCTATTAACATTTAGCTGCAATGATTCGACAACATTGGAATTGGAATCTAGATATATGACACGATCTAGATTGATATTATATGCAAATGATGCAACACTGTGTGCAGTGCCGCACGCACACACACACACACACACACACACACACATACACACACACACACACACACACACTACATTACTGTTTTTAAAAGAGTACAGGATCTCTCCCTCCCTCTCATGTCTCAAGTTTCAAAGTTGGAAGTAGTAACAATTTATTATATATTTTTTAATATATGTGCTGTGCATAATAGGGTAGGACTTCGAGTTTGAACAAATCCTTTTAATGAACTGATTCTAATGATTCAGTACACTGAAAAGAACTGCTCTGCACATCACTAATCCATCTATCTAGCTATGTCTTTCTATCTGCCTGGCTGTTCTATCT
The DNA here is from genome assembly GCA_900303225.1 of Laemonema laureysi. NCBI lineage: Eukaryota > Metazoa > Chordata > Actinopteri > Gadiformes > Moridae > Laemonema > Laemonema laureysi. The sequence continues at coordinate 9,157 of OMNS01086190.1, forward strand.
ATCTATCTATCTAGCTATCTATCTATCTACAGACAGGTGATAAATGAAAGGATAAAACCAACATAAAATGTCTTAGTAAGGTGTTGGGCGCCCACATCCAGCCAGAACAGCTTCAATGCCTGGGACTCAAGTCTCTGGGACTCTACTGGAGGGATGGAACACCATTCTTCCAGAAGATATTCCCTCATTTGGTGTTTTGATGACAGTGGTGGAGAGCGCTGTCTAACGCATCTGTCCAAAACCTCCCATAGGTGTTCAATTGGGTTGAGATCTGGTGACTGTGAAGGCCATAGCATATGATTCACATCATTTTTATACTCATCAAACCATTCAGTGACCCCTCGTGCCCAATGGATGGGGGCATTGTCATCCTGGAAGAGACCACTCCCATCAGGATAGAAATGTTTCATCATAGGATAAAGGTGATCACGCAGAACAACTTTGTATTGATTTGCAGTGACCCTTCCCTGTAAGGGGACAAGTGGACCCAAACCATGTCAGCAAAATGCCCCCCACAGCATAACAGAGCCACCGGATCACCTCACTGTCGATATGTTTCTCCACTCTTTTCTTCAGGTTTTTCCTTTAATTTGTCACCCGTCTGTATCTATCTATCTATCTATCTATCTATCTATCTATCTATATCTATCTATATCTGTCTATATATCCATCTATCTATCTATCTATCTATCTATTTATCTGGACATCAAGTCTTGTTTTCACCCCCCCCCCCCCCCAAAAAAAAACAACAAAAAACGATGGCCCTGCTGTGTACAGTGTACATATTAGGACATCGTAAGACCTCAGCATCAGAGCTCGTATCTCATTCAAAACAGCTTCAGATTCAGAAAACATGGCCTCTGACAAAATAGTATCAGAGAAGACGGAATCATACAAAGTTGTCAGTCAGACCAGACCTCAGACAAGCTCAGAGTCAGACCTCAGACAACAACACTAATCTGAAAGAAACAAGCTTTTGAGTTTAGTAATAATACAAATAGTTGAGTATCTAACGTCAAACTGAAGTAACCATGTTTTGTGATCGTAAGACTATAGGATACACAACAACAGCTGATAGTATTTTAGTGCATAAACATTAACTTTATAAAGTTATCAACATACCTGTCTCTCTCAGTGCTAAAGTCAGACTGAGAGACAATGCGTCAGCAGGCAACACCATTGTACGAACAGGGGAAACACAAACACTTGACTGTTCTGATTGCACTCTTGACAACCGATAATGTCTTCACATTGTCCCAAATTTAAAGGAAAGACAATGGTACAAAAGAATGAAGGGCCAATATCTCCCCCACCTGACATGACTTGGTATATTCATAACAAGCTCACGCTTTTGCATATTGTTTTTTTAATTTAGTAGTAATTTACTGTGATGTGATGGGAACATTTGAGTTTGATATTGGACACAGTTTTGTCTGATACTGTATTTTTTTACACACCGTTTTGTCTGAGGCTGTGCTGTCTGAAGCTGTGTTGTGAAGCCGTAATTGTACAACAACCGAGACCTGGTATACTTTTCCCCCATGACCTGTAGCCGTATTGCCTGAAGTACGAGATCTGATGCTGAGGTCTGACAAGCTGTGACTTATATGGTCGTTCAGAGAGCTGCTTGTTGTGTGTGTTGTGTGTGATGTGTGCAAGTATCGGCCTGTCGGTTTGAAAACACCCGACTCTGGACGGCAGCCCATGGACCACCTGCACACTAACTGTATTCCTAACGTTTCTCGCTACTTGTCCCAGAGCTCAAAGCTGCTTACTATGTGTGGAGTGTGTGTGGTTGGTGGCTGGTTCAAGCAGCCTCACCTGGCCCAAGTCAGGCTGATTAGACTCTGGGGCTGGGTGAGGTTGCAAACACCTATGGTTCATTTGAATAATCAGGGTACACAGGATAAACCAGCCACCACCACACACCCGAGAGGAGTGGGGACATCAGCATATACCACCTGCTCTGCCTGCAAAACATTACCTTAACAGCAATAAGCAATAAGCGGTTTCTATACAACATCCACCTGTGTCTTGATGTCAGAGGAGCCCAGCAAAAAATATCAGCCATCAAATCTCATGATCTGACATTGTGTCATTGATTAAACTCTTTAACTATGATTTCAATAATTGAACATCAACACTCACATTCCCCACATGGCTGGCAGCCTTCTGTCTTTTCTGATAAATAGTTGGCCACCTGTGTCTTCCCAACATATCCATCAACCATAATAGCTACCTCAGTGTGTAATAATAATAATTTTAATGATGAGACGTGTGATGAGACAGATTGGAATTGTGGAAATGCAGTACATATTTGTCTTAGATCTGCTGTAGGTAACATTTGAGAGTTGGAAAGAGAGAGCGGAAAAGAGCAGAAGAGCAAGATTTAAAAAATAAGAGAACCTAGAAAACACACTGCTCCCTCCCTCCCTATAGCCACCTTTGAGATGATAATGCTGTGTGTGCGATTGAGATTAACAATTATTCCATGAACCAATCAGGGAAGAAATGAGAAGAGAGAGAACTTTTCATTGATGGAGTGCACTGAAAGAAGCTAAAGGATTGGCATTGGATAGCAACGTAGTTTTCTTTCCTTCTCAATGTGTGAGTAGTATTTTCTTACTGTTGTTAATAGTAATTAACATTATAAGCATACACATATTGCAAAATCTCAGACTTTCACTGAGCTATTCACATTTTTGAGTAGAATCTGTGGGCATACCGAGGTAAAAAAAAATAGACTTTAGATAGATAGAGGGTAGTGACAAAAAAGGGGGTATAGTCATGCTTGTTGGAAGCATGGATCAGGAGATAGACATGATGTTCACATGTGCACCTTGATACCGAGATGAGTGGGTTGTTTTTTGTGAATTTTCTTTGGTTTGTTGTTTCTGTGATGTATTAAAGATGTCTTTCTTTTAGTTGTGTGCAGAGAGGCTGCATGCTGTGCTTTTTGAGTTGTCCAGACACCACTCGCATATTTATTTATTTTTCCAATCTGTTTGAAGTGGGAATATTTCTGGGATTCTGGCTGTAGCTGATAAAAAAGTAAAAAATACACACACGCATTCACTCACACTCACACACACACACACACACACACACACACGCACGCACACTGCAAATAGTTTTGTGAAGAAATTCCAGTACAGACAGCAGCAGTCTTTCATGTCTTCTGCCATATCTATTCCACTTCCTTTGGCCCCCCGCCTGACAAGGATGCTGTGACAGAAAAGATGGCATTGGAAGACAATGAAGGGGGAGGTATTATGGGTATTGTTCTCTCTTTCTGCTGATATGGTGCAGAGTTGCATCATTATCGTGAAATTATCAATTAGAACTCAATAAAGTATCCCATATGCTTATGAGCTTTCCAGGAGCTGGACAAGATGCTCATTATATTGCATCTATCTCTCTTGTTTATTATTCTTCAATTCATGGAAATTCCATTCCGTTCTCTTTATGAAGGAAGGAAGCACCAAGAACAGGTGCTAGCAAGGCAGCTCTGCGGCTAATGGAGCGAGAACCAACCTTTGCCTGTAACACCGATGCATAGCCGCAGTGGTTCTCTCTGTCTCTGTCTCTGTCTCTGTCTCTGTCTCTGTCTCTCTCTCCCTCTCTCTCTCTGACACACATCTAACAATTCATAGGCTAAATTAAATTAATAATGCCTAGTTGTCTACCACAGACACATTCAAAACAGATATATCAACGTCCTCCTCCAACCGAGAACATAATGGATGTTTGGGTGATGCAGTGGCAATTATTTAAGGTATAGTGAAAAAAAGAGAGGAATGGGGGGTGGAGAGAGAGTGTGCATGAGCATGCGCACACACACACACACACACACACACACACACACACACACACACATCTCATATGTGAGATGTGTGAATCCCATTTGTGAATCCCATTGAGTGCGACTACCAGCGCTTCAATGGGACTGGGAATGGGAATGGAAGGCTGTATTGTGAGTTGTAGAGGCAGTAGTGTTCTTCATTTGAGGGCTTACAAAAGGAAAGACCTTGTTTAGTTAGGCTACCTTAGGCGATAAGGTAGAATATAATAATAATGCCAACAATTACATTAACCTTTTTAACCCGCACTGCTGGAGGGATTACTCTGATGGCACAACATCCTTACTCCTGGGGACATAAAATATCTTCTTGAGGTAAGCATGTCTACAGAATTTCTTCCAGTCTGAGAGTAAAATCTTTTTTTGAATGTTAATTTTGGTTTGTAATAATGTTTATAATAGTAATAATAAGTTTATTAGGTCAGTTTTGGTATCTAACGTTACAGTTAGCTTAACTAACGTTGAATTCATGGCTGTCTTTTCTGTAGTTTTGTGTTACTCTTGCAAAAATTATCTAACGTTAGTTATTTAAGGTTAAGTTAACTTAGCTGACGTTATTTTGATCTGAACCAAGGCTGGTTAAGGAAATGTTTAGTTGTAATTTCTGTGGCAAGTCGGTTAAGACATCCTGGGTTTATGTGCTTCATTGCACAACAACTTAATCGAAATGAACCACGTTGTTTATTTAAGTGCTTTGAAGCCGATTGCAAGCACACATTTTGTAGTTATGGAGCATTTTGTGTTCCTGTTACTGTTGGGGTGGCCGTTACCACTTTTAAATGTGCAATGGTGTTGTGTGAACACCAGTGTCAAGATACTAAAGAGCTAAAATAGCTCACTTGAAGGAACATATTGTGGAAGGACGTGCTGTGAGTTGTCCAGTGCAAGGGTGCACAAATGTTTTCAAGCTCAAATCTTCATTTACCGCCCACATGTCACGGAAACACAGAGATTTTGCAGACAGCAGTGTCAGTGATTGTACAGAGAATCTGCTTCTCAGTCATCATCTGTTCCAACTGAATCAGATGGCTTTGGCCATCAAGTGTATGAGGCAGGTACAGAGAAAGGCATAGATGAAGGTGGATATGGATATGTCAGGAAATTTCAGTGATCTCTTTCTTAGAAACGTCAGTTTATTCTACTTGAAATTGCAGGGGCAGTTTCTACTACCTGCTTCGACCATGCAGAACATTGTTGAGGAAATGCAAAACATACACAAGTTGGGTCAGACATATACTTTGAATGAACTTACTTCAAAAAATGATAATCATTTGATAATGTCATTGTTAAAAAATGACATTATCAAATGAGGACATCGCCAAAGTCTGTGAGTCTGTCAGGGGATGTGATCTGTTCTCTGCATGTCATACAGGGCCAATGAGGAGCCTAAGAAAAAATCTTTTTAGGAAGAGATGAGAACAGGACAGATAGGTTCGCCTATTATGTGACTTTGAGAGAGACTTTGAAATGTTTGCTAGAATCTGATCTATGGCAGAGTTGTGTGTTAGGAGAGCACTCGACTGAGTCTCCCTCAGAGTGACATGGATGGTGACTGATGGTGAGATATTCAAATCCAATGATAATTTTTTTCAAAATCCATCATGTTTTACTATACCAGGATGCCTTTGAAGTTGTTAGCCCTTTAGGCTCTACTAAGATGAGACATAAAGTATTAGCTGTCTATGTATCTGACGCTAATTTGCCACTTCATGTATGATGTGACAGAGACCACATGTCACTTGTTTTATTGTGTACAGAGAAAGATTTCAAAGCATTTGGACATTCTAAGGTTAGTAATTCGCTGAATTACTAGCAGACTTGATTGGAGGAGAGTGGGATTGTAGAGTAGAGCACACCATTGAGAGCTACGACTCCGCTGTTGATCGTCTCCAGTTCAAGTCAGTATTCAATTCTTTGAAATATTTTAATGTCTGTCAGCCAGGTTTGCCACCTTGTCTAGGACATGACCTCTTTGAAGGTGTTTTGTCTCATGATGTCGCACTGTATCTTAAGCATCTCATAAAGAAAAGGGCATGGTTCACTTACTCCACTTTTAATTGGAGCATTAAACAGTTCAAATACTACACCTCTGATGCTTCTACAAAGCCATGTGAGGTCAGCCCTCAAGCAGCTAAACTCTCAGGACAGGCCATACAGAGTTGGAATTTTCTAAGGCTGCTGCCTCTCATAATTGGTGACAGAGTGAAAGATAAGACAAGAAAAGTTCTATTCCCAGAAAGTAACCTGAAACCAAAGCATCATCATTACAGCACTGATTCTGAAATGTGGCCCCTTGATCACACTACGGACAATGCGCTTTGAAAGTAAGCACAGTTATTTCAAGAGATGTGCAAGTAATTTCAATTTTTAAAACCGCTGCCTTACTCTCTCTGAAAGACATCAGCTGTTGCAGGCTTATCTTTCAGCAGGATCAATGGGTCAAGCTGTCTTGCAAGTTAAAGGTGGTTCTCAATTTTACTCAGTACTATACAGTACAGCCATTCAAGATACAGTCAGACAATTTGGCTTCACTGAGACCAACACAAAGGTCACAGTCAAAATGCTGTATAAGGTAACATGATACAAGAATGGATAATTCCTTGTCACAGGGAACATTGACTCTGTGCAGTGTGGTGAACTAGTGCTTATTTTGATTTTAAAAAAGGACACTGTTCATTTTCTGGTGTCTATGTACAAAACAAAACTCCTTCCTGTTAGGAAAGACAATAAAAAGATGCAGTGTCTGAATCAGTGACTTGATTGATTTCTATCCATTACCATCTTACATGAAGGCTGGATACCAAATGATTTCATGGAAACACAATGTGTTGTCACGCTAATTGTCTTGGGCTGTCATTCTGGTATTAATTTAGCTTTATTCACTCTTTTATACACAGAAATTAATGATGCAGAGCAAAGCGACATAAGCAGTGCCATTACTGAGGTGTTGCCAGACCAGCCTCAATTCTAAATATTTTAGAGGAGACACTACAATTGTTGGGGGAGACCACTAAGGGTTTTCACTTCATCCAGGGAGCTGATCTGCTTTTAGTACCAATTCAAGCAAGAAAATTGGTGGCTGCATGGAAACAAACCAGTAAGTGTATTTTGACATTTTTTTTGTATAACCAAGGATAAAACATCATTCAATATATTTTGTTAATTTCATTATTTTTGTTTTACAGCACAAAACACTGAAATCCACAGCCAGTCAGCATTAACCTCTCCAGCTTCCTTGACATGCTCCTCATTCTCTCCCTCGCCCAGCCGCTGGATTACTGCTGCAGATTGGGTTGACAGCTTCTAGATTCCATGAAGGAGGTTTCCTGAAACCTTGGTGCAGTGTTTGGAGAGGGGGACCTTCTGATGACAGCAGACACCGGCTCCCCATCCCTCCTCATCCTCCTGGATCTAACGGCAGCCTTTTACACTGTTGACCACAACATCCTACTTCACACCACCGTTGGCCTCTCTAACACCGTTCACAACTGGTTCATCTCATATCTCACTGGGAGAACTGAGCATGTGGCACTGGGAAAGGCAAAATCTGGGACTCCCAATGTCACCTGTGGTGTCCCCCAAGGTTCGGTGCTGGGCCCCACCCTCTTCACCCTTTACATGCTGCCCCTTGGTTGCCTCATCAGCAGGCATGGAATTTCATTCAACTTCTATGCTGATGACACACAGCTTTACCTGCGGACAACCCCCACCCATTTTGATCCCTCTCCTTCTGCTACCCTGACCACCTGCCTGGAGGAGATAAAGGCATGGATGAAGATCAACTTCTTACAGTTGAACAGTTCAAAGACCGAGGCCATCCTTGTCGGTACCCCATACCAGGTCCAGTCATCCAACATCACCAGCATCACCTTCTCCGGCCAAGACATCACACTCTCCACAGCAGTCACCAACCTCGGTGTCAAAATGGACCGTCACCTCACTTTCCAGACTCATGTCTATGCAAAACCTCCTTCCACCACCTCCGAAACATCGCCAAACTCCGTCCCTCACTCACTCGGGCAGATGCAAAGAGGCTCGTCCACGCCTTTGTCTCCTCCAGGCTGGACTATTGCAATGCACTCCTCATCGGGATCCCTGACAAAAACATCCAGAGGCTCCAATACATACAAAACAGCGCTGCCAGAATCCTGATGAGGGTGTGCAAATATGACCATATCTCACCTATCCTACAAACTACCCGTTACACTCAGAATTGAGTTTAAGGTGTCCCTCCTCGCCCACCAGTGTCCGCACAGGAGTTCCCCCCCCTACCTTAAGGAAATCCTCACCCCCCAGACCTCCACCCGCACCCTCTGTTCTGGCACAGCCAACCTCCTCCAACCACCCAGAACCAAACTCCGCACCATGGGAGATCGGACCTTCTGCTCCCAGACTGTGGAATGCTCTCTCTGACCACCTGAGAGCTCCACAGTCTGTGGACTAACTTCAGCCCAGACAAGGTAAAAACTCTTATGAAGTGCACCCACTAAACAAGGACTAAATAAACAAGGAAACAGATATGCAATCCCTCATGGAGGAGTGGCCTTTCTTGTTGATGACAATTTCCTATGGGATTAATACAGTTCTTCTTTAGTCCACTTCCAAGAGCTCACTGGGGTCTCACTAAAAGAGACTTTTCTCATCAGTGTAGAAAAAAAGGGAAAGTGGCTTTTGAACTTCATAAGAACCATTTGTGCAGACAAGAGCAAACAAGTTTTGCAGGCTGTCACTAAGCTGGAAATTCTGAGAGGACAATTGGAGGGCATCTCAGAAGAAGTCAATGATATTGTGCTCCTACTCCTGTCCTTTTTTGATGAAAAGGAGAACCTCTTCCACTATGTTGGCAAAAGAAGTACAAGTGGAAAGCCTGCCTGTGACACCATGCATCATTATATGTGGTAAGTTGATATTCAGTTACTGAAGGAGCCTAAACTAATGTAAGGAAATTACACTAAATTCAATGTCATGTTTTAAAGTGGTAGTTGTGGTTCTTCCCCATCCAGTGGTATTGGGTGGATGGGGAAGAACTACAACTAGCACTTTTTAAGACCACTTTTGGATGGTAATGGCTGGTATGCTGTTCATTATTTTCTACCTGTATCTTCTTTGCAGGAACCTCCTGCTATGCCTCAAGGCAGTCATGCTGAGTGTAGACGGCAAGGTTGTGAATGACCAAATCCCCACCTTCATCTCTGCCATCTGTTTGATGTTTGGAAGCTATTACTGCCTCAATATCCACTATCCCATGGAACTGGGCTCCACACTTGAAGACATTTTTAAAATTTGATTTCCTCCTTTAGTCATTGTATATAGTGGTTGATTATGAATTATTGTGTTCACAAGGTGTTTCTTCATCATCAATCCAGAGAAGGGCACAAGAGTTTAAACAAAGAAAAACAAGCAACTATCAGTGAACCCGAGGGTCCTCACCCTCATCGCAGGTCTCTCTGATCATGAGTGGAGAGAGAGATGTTAGACAAGATGGACTAACAACTGAACTGTTAAGAACTGTTAACATAGCACTAGCTGTATGGAACAGTATACACTTCACTGTACTTTAACTGTTAACCATTGAGATTCAGAACAGTATTCTTTGATGTTTTCAGTTAGCTTTAGTGTTTTAATAAGCAGTTTTTTTCAGTTGTGTTCAATTTATGTGAACTGGCTTATTGTATTTTGATGGAATTATGAATGCCTAATGATTATTTGAATATTAAGGTCAAGGCACACATTTGTTTTGTTTGTTTTTTGTCATTTTTGCTAGAGGCTGTTCTTTCGGTTAGGTCAAACAATTTGAGGGGAAGACTGACTTTGTTTATATAATTCTGAAAATGGCAAACAGCGATTTACTTCTTTAAGATTTTACATTACATGCATGAGTTTTTCCAAATTTTTTGTCAGAAGCAACTGTAAAGAGGATTTGGTCATTCATTAATTTGAAATGTTCTATTATACTAGCAGGAAGTTTGCAGAGCATTTTTGCTATACATGCATTTGAGTTCATAAAACGCATAAAAAGCTGAAGAACATTTGAGCTTTTGTTTCAGTGCTTTTGGGACACTTCAGAGTAGGTTGAAGGCTGGTGACATTGCTAAGATCTAAGAATCTCCTTTAAGGTAAGTAAACTTATCTAACAAAGCATTTAACGTGTTAAGAGTAAATTGTCTTAATTGTCTGTAGATACTGCTCTTGTATGAATTATATTGTCTTTATAAGTTGTCTATATAATAAGTGTAAAAAAAATGTCACTCCTGTCACCTTTCAAGCATTACACTCAAACTCCTATGAGTGGTTGTGGATTTGGAACTTTCTGGCCTTTGTGACACCCAGGAAAACTTTAGGTTCATCTCTTTTTGTAAGCACTGTGTAGCCATTTCATGTTCAAACAGTGTATGCAATTGTTGATGTTAAGATTTGTGGTTCAGCATAAATCTAGGCATTGTATAATGTAATGTGAATTCAGTTTTCCGTTTCTTCAGCTTTTTGGGGCCTTTTCAATATTTGATCACTGTTTAATAAATCTTTTACTGTTAGTGATTTTATTACCTACCAGAACATAGATATTTTATTCCTTATGGAGACTTGGCTCAAACCAACTGATTGCCTCCTGGTGTTGCTTTGTCCACCTAGCTACAACTTTGAGTGTGCTGAGGTCCACAGGCTGTGGTGGGGGCATTGTAGTTGTTTACCATCTCGGTTCTGTCCCTTTTACTGCTGGATTTTTCAGTAGATTTCAACATTTATGTCGATGATTTCTCCCTAGCCATGCAAAACAATACAAAATAATTTCTTCTCTTCTCCTCAGCACGGTGCACCTGGAGAATGCAAGACTGCCAACTTTACAGGAATGTGGGATGTCAGCATTATCAGCACTCAGCTTCAGTGAGTACATTTAATTGATAGGCTTTTAACTGGTGCTGCTGTTGTTTTTTTTCCTCCCATAGTTCCATCCTCCCTCCTCCCAGCTCCCTCTCAGCTCCCTCCTCCTAAGCTCCCTCCTCCATCCTCCCAGCTCCCTCACAGCTCCCTTATAGCGCCATCTTCCCTCCTCACAGCTACCTCTCAGCTCCCTCATAGCTCCATTCTGAGTGGGAGCTGGGAGGATGGAAGAGGCAGGTGAGAGGAGGGAGGATCGGGATCAGATCCATCCTCCCTCAGCTCCGTCCTCCATCTTCTCAGCTCCCTCCTCCCAGCTCCCTCCTCTCAGCTCCATCCTCCCTCCTCATAGCTCCATCCTCCCAGCTCCCTCTCAGCTCCCTTCTCCCTCCTCCCAGCTCCCTCTCAGCTCCCACATAGCTCCATTCTCCCTCCTCAGCTCCCTCCTCCATCCTCCCAGCTCCCTCTCAGGATGGAGCTGAGGGGGAGCTGGGAGGATGGAGGAGGGAGCTGAGGAGGATGGAGCTGGAAGGAGGGAGCTATGAGGGAGCTGGGAGAAGGGGGCTGAGGAGAAGGCAGCTATGAGGGAGCTGAGAGGGAGCTGAGAGGAGGGAGCTGAGGAGGAGGGAACTATGAGGGAACAGAGAGGTCAGACTGAGAGATAGGAGGCAAAACGGAGGGAGCTCCCAGCTCCCACAAAGTGATTATACTGGCTCACAATGTTTCTTCAGCCGTTAAGCCCTACTGTAGTAGTCAGACTGAACCTGTCAGGATCCCCGCTTTGTGTCATTGTTTTTGCCCCCCTCTGCTGGTTAGTTTTATGTTGGCCCCAATTTCCCCAAGCCCACGCCCATTCCCTTTTCCCTCCATTTTCCCTACTCACCTGTTCCCCATTGTCCTAATTAGTTCGGGCTATATAAACCCTGCCCCTTTGAGTTGTGTTTGTCAGATCTTCTCGTTTGTACCGGCCATTTGTCTGACTATTCCGTAAGTAAGCTTTCTTCTAGAAGTAATCATCGAGTTTCCTGAACCTTGCCTGTCCCCGACCAACGAACCTGCCCGCCGACTTGGATCATCCTGCCTGGACCAAACTGCCTAACCGTGCTCGACCCCTGCCTGT
>OMNS01086194.1:0-14643 GCA_900303225.1 Laemonema laureysi
TGTCTGTACGCACCTGTTGACCTAAGATAGATAGATAAGTTTCATGGCAATGAAGTATTTGAATTTGAAATTTGAGAGAGAGAGAGAGAGAGAGAGAGAGAGAGAGAGAGACTTCTTGGGGTGGTGGCCTTTTATATGATTGGGATTAACTTCAGGTGATCCAATCAGAACTGGTTAAAGTGTGTGTGCGTGTGTGTGTGTGTGTGTGTGTGTGTGTGCGCGCACAAAGGAGTACATCCTTTGCCCGGACGCCAAACAGCTGGAGGAAACATCTGGCCCAGAAGGCCGGGCATCGCTGCGTGCCAGGAGTCAGGACGCTCCTCTTTCAAAGGTAAGTGGTGTTTTATGGAAGGACTAATATGGACAAGCCCTCATCACTCGTGATCAAGGTGTTTAGTTGCAGATTGACGTACCTGCTCACTGGTAGCACAGAGAGAGAGTTGACAATCTATGTGGATGGTCATTGAATGTTAAACAGCCATCTTAATATTCCAAACAATGATCCATCCGTCTTGATAGCCCCGATCAACATGTTATCAAAGCAGGGGTCACTTGTCTACCATCAACTGGACTAACCTTGTATACAGACTTGCTGGTCTATCGCTCACAAAGTGCAGCGAAGAGTGTTTTCTCTCACAGGTCATCGAAAATAAAAATCACAAAGAAGAAAAAAACAAAAAACAATGAGTGCCTGGCAATCCAACACCATGGTGTTACGAACAACACCACTATTACATGACACACGAGCACAACGAAAGACAAGCCCATATCGTTAGAAGGGAATGGCGTGTTTCTGAAATGAGCCGAGGCAAATCACACTGTAGTCTAAAGAGGAAAACGTGTATTATTCATGTTAACTTAGTGGGGACACAAAAAGAACATATTGTCTCTTCATGTTTCATTGATGAGATCAGGCAAGTATTAAGGACGGGTGGACCTCGGGGATCAGATGTCCACTAGAGAGTCAGGCTGGGGATAGATCACTTTCCCTCATTAAGGTTTCCTGCATATGCGGAACTAAGATCAGTGATGCACATTCAATCACTTTGCTGTGACTTTTACTTTTCTGATTGTAATCTTCTTTTAAAAGAGTTAGTCAAGTAAAGGCTGTGAAAGGAAACCAACTAAAAACAAACACCAAACAGCACACTATGATGGGACTGAATGGGTTCAGCCATATTTTCAGGCTTTACGCGTGTCAACATCCACAAAGTGTTTCCAAAAATGTCTGCTTCCCTGCATGTGTGGGGTCCGTCTCCATCTGCCCATCACAATAAAGAGCATGGGATGGTCATTCAGTCCGGAAGCAAATCAGTTTGACCCAGCTGGTCACATCAATATTTTGTGAACCTTGTTCATTTGCTATCCAGGGGGGTTCCTCTTGACACAGAGGTTGTCAAACATATGATTTGATATGCATGTACCATCTTCAATTCAAAGCCCCCCCCCCATCCTAAACAGATGTTGAGCCTCTACTGCCACTAGCAGGTGCTATTGGACAAATTAACGTTGCATAACTATTTCCACGTTGGATTATTTTCAGACAACTTCCTGAGCCTCACCCACAACACAACGGGAGAGAGGATTTCAAGCACAGCAATAGCAGGCACCTCTGCAAGTAAGTTTAACGAGTTCAATTACTCTCCCACAGACATTTTGCTTGACAAACACTGTGCAGAACATTATTATCCACAAAACCATGACTTCCCCCAACCAAGACTTCGAGCAACTATGCCACCAAGGAGCTAGTGAGTCAGTAGACAGAATATGACGAAGGCTGTAAGTGTATTCAGACCTTCACCGCATTGCATCAATCGTTTCAGTTGATCTTTCATCAGCTGCTCATCTAAGGGTTGATTGGAAAACCAAATTTCCTGCAAATAAAATGCTTGGATTAAATTAAGGTAAAAAATATGCATACAAATGTATGGAGTCATGGTATATTATATACTGTAGTCTTACACAAATAGTTATTTCTATATTTATTTATAATAATGGCACAGTGGACAGCTTCACCACATCCAATATGAATGGGTTCGTTATACATTGGTAGACGACTGTAAGCTCCTTATATTTCCATATGACAATGACCATCGTCCGCCTCCTGGTGTAACCTTCTCAGACCGCGACGGACGCAGGAGCACGACCGTGAAAACTAAACCTTCCGGACCCCACAGCAGGGAAACCGAGAGGGGGGTCTCTCTGTCCAGGAAGCCCTGTGTTGCACCAGTGCACGGACGAGTAGACTGGTCCGCCAAGTACGGAGCCAACCGCCACCGCTAGCAGGTAGCGCTAGGTGACTGTGCTACACTCTAGAGCTGGAGGGGAGACGTCCTCTACTGAAGAACAGCAGTCTGTGGTGTTGAACCGCAGCAGGCCCGTCGTAGTGTTTTCGCCAAGTGATACTCTTGCCATTGATTATTATTATAAATACATTTATTTTTGTAGAGGAATACATCACTGGAATAAAATTGTATTGGGAGATTTTTTTCATGCAGCATATGAAACAGACAGGTATAAAAAGGTATAAAATACATGACATACCTAGGGCCTTTTTACTAAATTGGTTAAATAAAACACTGTACACATTGTGTAAACCACCAGCGTTGTCAATAAGTAAAAGTATATCCTTTTTGACAGTATTCTTATCTGTAGAAAAGTATTTTTTATATAATAGCTATTTTGTCATTCACTTTTAATCCTAACCTAAACATATTCCTGAATGTCACCACAATGCACCTACAAAGTAAACAAAAACTTATGAATTAAATCAATCAATTGTGTTGTCATAAGAATAACGTAGTTGATGGTCTTGCATTACTTTTTTCTTTCAATGACAAACGACCTAAAAGTGGATTTTCAGGTTTGATGTAGCCTTGTGGTCATTCCAACCATAATCTTCCCCATCATCAGTACACTGAAACGAGATCAAAACAAAATGCACTGCTGTCAAATTTCTTTTTTCTTGTTGTATGGAATAATTTGGTCTGATGTATATTGCGTTGGACAGTCACGTGGACAGCACAAATCGTATCACATAATGTTACCTTGTCAACGTCATCATCCCAGCTGGCATGAATTTCCAGGAGTTGAGAAACCTAATTCCCATCACAACAGCCAATGCTCCTGATATTCCTGGGTTTACGGTTGAAGGGAAACAGTAATTACCATGTTGGTAGACAACGGTGGGAAGACTTTTAGACTGTCAAACAATTCAAGTTTGATTACTCACCAAGTGAAACCCATACATTTTTGGAATTTTTAGAAGTCAAATAAGCGCCGAGTCCGGCCAAAAGTCCAAAGACGAGCCCGGCGACAAGAGAGGCGGCACTACCTGTGGTGCACCCATCGTATTAATACAGCTGCTGTCCTGCATGGAACTAAACCAATGTTCCTGTCAGTCCCTTAGCTTACCTGCTTTAATAAAGCCCACGATTCCACCTGAAATCACCAAGGTTGCGTACGCAAAACCGATCCAGTCTGTTGTCATTATCAAAGTGATTAATCAAAGACGGGAGAATACGTATAGTGCCCAAGTGGTTGTTCTAGTGACATGAACTTTGTTTCAAGTAGCGTCTTTTATTTATTTATTTTATTTTTACTTCCGGGTTATCCCAAGAAAGTAAAGCACAGACAAATGTTTAGATGGCTAAAGAATTCAACATGCAACTTTGACTTTTGAAAGATTTATTTTAATATAAATCAGGGCAATTGTGAGTACCAAATATACTATACAATAAAGTCGGCAAAAGTCATCAAAAATATGATCTACACCGTGTGGAACATATCAGTACTCCACCGCCTCCTGGTGGTAGACACAAGCTTGTGTTATACACAAAAGAGAAAAACAGTTTTAACGCGGAACATTTTTATTGTTTTTTCTGTTTCCTTCCACCGCCTCTTTTCGCCTTCTTTTTTGGTTCACTCTCGTCTTCAATAATAACCTCTTCAGTTGCGATTCGAACTCTCTTATTCCTTGTAAGCTCCTGGGCGAGCTCTGCAACTTTAAAATGGAAATAGGAAAGCAAATCTCGTCAATACATCTATTTTGTTAGATTTAAAACATAAGGTCAGTGATCAGTGTCTGTCCAGTACCTTCAGATGTTGTTGGCCCCGTTTCTGGATTGTCCTTGACCTCCAGTAGTGACTCAGGCTTCCACACAGCCAGGCATGTGAGCCGGGCAGTGGTGTTCACCTCTCCCAGCAGAGTGGGCGGCTTCAGCTCCTTGATGACAAGACATGCATCGCTACGTTATCAACAGAAGATGCTACACTGCTGGGCGTAGCATCTTTTAAAACCCATATGCCAAAGCCTAAACCAGAACCATAATAATAAAAAATACATTTTACCTAATGCCATCTAGAATAGTTTATAATAAAATTGGTAAAACAAATATTTTGAGTGCAGAAACGTCCATGTAATATGTAGCATCAATGTTGTATGGTAGTGGGGAGATCCCAGATCCATTTTAAAGTCACCAAATGTATTTTTCTACACAAAATAACTTTATTTATTCATATTAACCAAATGAATAATCACCTCGCTAATTTGGAGTTTCCACATTTTAATGAATCCGTCATTTGATGCCGTGACCAGGACACAGAACTCCTCCGTGCTGAAGCAGTCAACAGCTTTTACTCTGAAATCACAAATGTCCTGTTTTGTTTTCGTTCACACAATGCATGCAACATGCAACGTATACATAGGGGTAGATTATATATAGACGTGTATAAAACCGTTGGGAGGTTTTGTATTGACACACGGCACAGTTGGGAATACAATGCAGTGCGTCTTCGGCAGTTGGTGGGAGGGTTGGAGATGGAACATTTGTGCAGGGGTGTACCTGGTTTCATGTGCGGTGAATTCACAGAGCCATGTCTCTGTTCCCACGTCACACAGCCTCACCTTCTCATCATCTCCTGCAATAGCCAGGATGGAGTTCTAGAGGGGAATACAGTCACAACACATTACAAGCTTTGTTTTCTCAATGAACCCGTTGTTTTGACATAGCGCTTTGACATAACCCAAGTCGCTTCGGACAAAGACAAAAGTGTCTGCTAAATGAACACTGAATGCCACATTTTAATGAATGAGAGGATAGAGAGAGGCTTTATTGTTATATATGTTGTTGATTTTTTTGTTTTGTTGTGCCAAGTAACAGTGAAAACGTACGGTTATGAACTTGATGGATGAGATCCTCTTGGGATTTGTGATGCTTCCAGTCAGAGAGGCCGTCTCCAAGTCGTAAATGTCCACTTTGTCATTAATCACCACCACATACTTGTCGCCTTCTGGGGACCATCTGACAATTTGTGCATCTGACAAAAGGGAAAGAGCGAGGAAACATTTTTTTGCGTGTCGCTTTAAAGGTCGAGGTAAAGAGTATGTTTCAGTAATATGACCAAGTAAGACAGGACTTTAAGGTGGAGATGTAGCAGGGTTGTATTTAGAGGAAGCCCCAAAGGTGTTACCAATATTTGTTGTTGGAATGCCACTCAGACTGTCTATCATGTGATATAGCAGAAACATTACAGTTTGAGGAGAAAAAAGAAATTCACCTTGAGAAAAAAAGACACAATATGATGCAACTTACTCAGCTTTATGTTTTTGATAAAGGCCGCTCTTCCATCAATCAGATTCCACGTCCTAAACAAGACAAAACAGATGACAAAAGATGAGAATTCACCCCGTCCTGTCATATTTGACTGAAGGACTCTCCTTCGGTTAATATTCCATGGAATTCACCTGAGGGTCTTGTCTGTTCCGACCGACAGCGCTAGTTTTCCAGAGGGGTGGACGGACAGCGATGACACCTGGCCTCTGGTTAAATATAATAATAACACATTTTGTATTGAGTATTTTTGAAAAGGACCCGTTTGCCAATTAAACACATTGAGCCTACCGTTGTGGTAGTGGGGAAGAGTTTTAAAATAATGTCGTTTAACTTTCCAAAACAATCAGCGTAATTAGAGTTTGTTTACAACGGGTGCCACCAATGACACGTTTTGCATCACTTTGCCACGTCGATGGTGGCCGGAGTGTTTTGACTATAAACTGTCTAATCAATTTGAAGAAACACACCGAAAAACACATCCCTTACCCCAACGGAAGGCTCAATGTGTGAAATCGTGTTGGTCCTTTAAGGTGAGTGTTAGTCTGTTCTATGGTCTCAACAGCGTCTTGCCCTCGCCATACCTGTGAGCTTTGATGGACTTCAGGCACTCCCATTTCTTGGTGCTCCACACGCAGATGAGGCCGTCCTCCCCTCCGCTCAGCAGGTGAGACGTGCCGTAGAACTCCAGACAGGTGATGGTTCCTGGCCAAGAAGAACGCACACATGGCACATTATGCAAAGAGACTATGGCTATTGCTTGGTGCAGTTTGTAACACAACAAGCAGCTTTTGTGTTTTTTTGTTATATAATCTGGATAGCCCTCTTCATACAATCCAAATATGCACATCGACAGGTATTTCTGACAGGCAATATAGACACAATATAAGTACACGCCAAGATGAAATATTAGTATGTGGTGACAATCATTATTTATGTTTTTACTTTATTTTATTCCAAATGTTATGACAATGAAATATTCTCATTTTCTAAGTGAATCATTAGATCAATCAAGTAATCATTATTGACACATGATCAGAGAGGGTCACGTTTAACTAATGTCTTACCATCGTGATGAAGCAACGCTCCATGCTCAACTCCTTTCACCATATCGTATAACTGTATGGTCTCATCTTTGCTGCCTGTGACAACAAATCTCTCACTCGTTGCGACAGCTGATATGGACGCAGTATGGGCATGGTGTGTGAAGTCTGCAGTGGCTGTCCATTCCTGCAAAACATAAGAATAAAACCGTATGAGTCGAAACATTAAAACATAAATCAATAATATACGCAAGTCGTGCCAAGTTCAAATCAGCTTAGAGGAGACATTAAGTGGAAGTTCAGTCTCATCTAGTGCTGGCTGTGGAGTTAGATGACAAGGCATTCATCAAAATGTAAGACCAGGAAAGTTTCTAATCATATTGCACTTACAGATTGCGATTCACTGGTTAACTTGTAACCAAATATTATCTGTTCATAGCTCCCAGCGATTATCTCCACTACATGGTCCATGCTGCCAGAGGAAAACAGACCTCAACTAGTTTTAAATCGCCTCGATTTATCTAACCTTACGTAAGAACGTAATACAATTTAGCAGTTTTACGTCTAAAATCTTTGGCAAATGAGGATATTCGTTTTTTACAAATAACTCTATACAACAGCTAAAACACACTTGGGAAAACATTGGCCACAACGTGCGAAAACGTGCGCATGCTCAAATTCGTCTTCTTTCGACGTCGGATACTGCTCGAATTTCAAAATAAAAGCTCGACCCTAATATCAAAATAAAATTTAGAAAAAGCGTTCCAGTCCAAAGTAAACCTGAATTTGAATGTATTCCCCAATCCAGCACAGATGTAATAATTTCGTAATCCATTTGTTTTATTTGATATACTTTAAGGTAACCTCGTTCCCAGGCGTTCTCATCTCAGCTGAAAACTCGCTGTCAAGAGAGGCGTTTCTCTGTGTTACAATTGGTTGGCTGATTTTTTATTTTTTTTAGATTTGACTGACAACACAAGATAACAGTGTTGGGGGAACTTCTGATTTAGATGCGACGACAGAGATAACTTCACGCTTTCTCTACTCAAGTCATGGCAAGACGGTAAGGATTTGGTGGAGAACACTCAAGATGGTTGACTACTAGACTATTTAAAACTTTAAAATTGCATTTATTCCCTCAATCCATCAAACAATCACATATTTCGAGCTATATTTAGATATTATTTATTTCTGTATTTATTATGTATTTATTTATCTTTATATCATTTGGGAAATCAATATATTTCTTTTCTGAGTCATTTGAGTTGGGTCCTTTTGTTTACTTGTTTACTTTGTTAAGAGTGCGTTGTTGGAGCATCAGTGTTTGCAGGGTTAAAACAAAAGTTAACGGGCTGCGTTTTGTACGGCATGTACAAACCTGGTTTTAATTAGCGGGCAGAATTATACGAGAAACAAACACGATACACTGCCTCTGCTTTCTGCAGGGTCTCAAACACCGTTCCGCATTGTAAACGAGGACGAGGTTTTTTTATTCCAATTTGTTCCTCTTTTATCTCAGCAAACGCTGAGACCCCCTTCCTCTCATTTTCTCGTGCTTACAATTTTTTCCAGTGGGCCACCCATTCAACTCTTAACATGCATGCATGGGTGTGGTCATTCGTTTTATGTTCCTTTTATTCACCTGGTAAAGCTAACAGTGAACCAATAACAATGATGTACAAACAAACAAAGCCAGGATAGGCCTACGGCAGTATAAAAATGAGCTACACTCTGAAAAGAGCAGCCCTAGTACTGTTTTATTACCAGGGTTAGGGTTAGGGACTGCATGCTATTATGATGAAATATCATGTTGTGTATATTGTGAACATATTGTTAATGGTATGTTACAGTAATACTATCTTATAGTCCATTTTTCCTGTGTCTTAAAACCTTTTGAGTCAGGGAAACTTTACAAATACTGACAATAGGATTGTGTTGTATCTCTGCATTGAACTTCGTACTGTTTGTTTTTACTGTCTGCCATTATTGAATGAATAATTTACAGTAACCAATAAAGTTATCTTAGAGAACTAAAGCAAGATTGTAGTTGTAGGGGAGGGGGTTTGACATCTCAGTTTTCCCCTTTTTAAACAACAGTTTTTTTTCATTGTAAATGTTTTGTTTTTTCGACGTCACAGGGCCACTAACCAGGAGCTCTCCGAGGTCTTCAACCAGCTCTGGCGTCTCGACACCAACCGCCTCCAGCCGGGTAAAGATTACACCATCTGCCTCCAGGTGAGCCCCCGGCGGCTGCCATGACGACTGTGTCTCTCTCTCCTTTGCAATTGCAAGTTGCAGACGGGGGGGGAAATTGTATAGTGTTGTTGTTGTCTACAGAGCTGTCTACAACCAAGCTTATTTACATGTATATTGGTAATTCTACTTAAACGGATGGTATTACTAGCGGCCATTAAATTGTGAAAATAAAAAAGGCCTCTCTCGTGTGGTCCGCTAATGAGTTAGACGCAAATATGTGTGTGAATTTGAGTTATTGAACATGGTTTTCAAGGCTACTTGGTTAGATGTAAACACTGTACACTTTGGTTGTGTGGGACTCAGGGAAAGGCCGGTTATGTGGCCCGTGGCAGCAACTACGCCCGAGACAGAGCCAGGGCATCGCTCTTTTCCCACGTCGACGAGCAAAAACTCCAAAGCATCGACACGTATGCCCGTAAGCTCCCTCTTTTAATAGCTATAGCTATTACTCACAGAACTCGTGGCACTTCCAAGTCCTCGTGAGAGCTAATAAAATCTTTTTTTTTTGCCAAGATTTCATCAACTTGCTGGACAACTATGAGACATCCACGGGTGTCTGGGAGACGGTCACTTCGGAGGAGAGGATGGAAAACCATCTCTTCCTGGACGCCATATTGGAGACGGACGTCATGAAGGTGTTTGCTCCTTGTGTCATGAGGTGTCGTCCTGTGAATATCCTCAGCAACGTTCACACTCATCCTGCTATGCTGTTTACATGTAGTGCTATGCTAAATGTCAACGGGGGTTATTTGGTGGGTGGCCTGTACAAGCAGTGACATGGTCAAAATTAGGGACAATAATGAAACAACAGTAGCCTACTATTAATCTAGGAGAAAAAGGTGAAATATGTTGTTATGTAAGCCATTCATAGAACCTTTTTTTCCCTAGTGAATCATAAATTAATGCAATCAGAGCATAAACGCTTACCTTGAGTGTAGAGACATACCAGAACATGTGCGTACTTGTATTACAGTAGTGGTGTTTCACTAGTTGGGCTTTAACTTTTCTTTGCCTCCTCTACGTTGACACAGCATGCTCACAAGTACCTGGTCAGAGAGGGCCGCTCTTCATCAGACCCCATGAGGTTCAAGAGACAGCTCTACGACATCTGGTTCCGACTGTACCACCGCGACCGCAGTGGAAGGTCAGCCACTCCAGGGGGTGCTAAAGGGCGTCTGAGATGTAGTAAACAATGTCTCCCAACCACAGTCTATGCTCCCAACCCACAGTTTGAAACCTTTACCACTATTGGACCAACGTTTGATAGCAGGGTTAAGTAAGGCTATCTGTATGGTATACCTTACATAATAGCTTGACCCTTTTATAAAATTCAAATGTAATGAATTTCGAATGTAGTCAAATTAAATGGAAATTAGAATTTTACATCAACCATTATTAAACATGCAGCTTTGAGGCTTACTTTTGCAGAGGTCAATGGAGGACATCATTATTCTATACTTCATGGTTTATATAAGGCCCATGGTGAATGTATAACGAAAGCCCTCCTCATTCCCCATCCAGGGAGGATTCCTGTGGATTCGAGCATGTGTTTGTCGGGGAGACCAAATATGGGCGGGAGATCATGGGACTCCACAACTGGGTCCAGTTCTACCTGCAGGAGAAACACGGCCATATTGACTATAAGGGCTACAAAGCAAGAGGCCACAAAAACACAGTAGGCCAACCATGCCATGGTATTCTGTACATAAATGCATATTATCACGCTGTATAGCTGGTGTGTATAATTGTTGTTTTTCCACATTTTCTTTGGAATCAACATAATTGATCATTACCATATTATTGTGATAGTTATGATATTATTATTATTGTTGCCTTTGTTGTTTATTATATTTTGTAACTGCCATACTTTATAAGCTATTGCACCTCCATTGAAGTGTGATACCTAAATGTTTTTTTGGGCAAGGGGATATTAAACATTACTTTTGAGTTTTGTTCAGCTGTCTGTGTTTACTGTTTGACTCACAGCCGGATGAAGACGACCACGTCCTGAACCTCCAGTTCAGCTGGAAGGGGCTAGTGAAGCCAATAGGGGGCTCCTTCATCGGGGTAAGTCCTGAATTTGAAGTGGCCCTCTTCACCATCGTCTTCCTCATGTCTACGGAGAAGATGACGTCGGTGCTGGTGAAGGTGGATGAGTACGTGATGGAGATAGTCGTTTACCGGCATGGCCAATCCATTGGGACATCCTATCCCAATCTGCTCAGCAACAACAACTGAGATCTGTAACATTTCTTTATGCTAGCATGCTTTATATATATTTTTTATTCTAATTATGGGGGAAAATAAAAAATATATTTTATGTATGTATTTGTAATGTATTGTATTTCATAATGTAGCATTATGAAAAAACATGGCTTCCACTTACACTGATTTTGCACTACACATGCAGATAAAGCATGCAAAAGCCTATAACAAAAGACGCATTGAGGTCAATATTTTAGAGTAAATTGTTTGTCATATATGTATGTACTAACACAAATAAAATCGTTTATCTAAAATAACTATGCTGTTTGACAGTTCAGTGGCTATGACTAATTTATTCCAGACACCAGCCTACCACCGTTACTTTACGGATGTCCCTAAACGCTCCCACTTCCTGCGCAAGCGCACATAGAAAGTGATACTTGGGGAAAACAAAACTGACCGCATCTCCGGCACCGAGGAGAACTAGCAACCAGAATAAGTGGTGAATGAACAGGTAGAGTAATGAGCGGTTCGCCAAGTAAGAGGAAATATATCTCACGACCATAAGAAAACCGAATCCAGCCGATTGTCGTATGCTTGTAATGACAGTTCCCTTATATTGAAGTGCATGTTTATGAACTTTAGCTTAGCTAGCCGCTATGACAGCCAGCGAGGCTAACTTCAACGTTGGTTAACGCTAGCTTTGAACGACAGAGGAAGCCAGAGCACCACTCGTTGTGCGGCACCTGACGAGCCCTCACATGACGTTATTAGCAACACGCTTGTTTACATTGGATCGTACTCAGATTGTCCGTTTTGTGTATGTTTCTAGGTTAATATTCTACAGCTTTATGTCAAGTTGGGGTTGTTGACAAGCCAAAATATGTTTGGGAAAAAGAAGAGAGCACCTACGCCCAAGGGTCAGGGCGCTGCTGCAGCCAAACAGGTAAACAAGACGAGCAAATAAGTAATTCAGAAATCAATGCTAATGCAACTAAGTCTAGTTAGCCAAGTAGCTATATATAATATGAGTATTACGTCTTCGTTCCAGATGGGTCTGTTTGTTGACTTGAGCCCAGAGGAGATGCTTATGGGTATGGATGAGAACCTGGACGACCCGTCTTTAGAAGCTGAGCTCGCTGCAATCACTGGGGGGAACCTCCCTGCTGGTGGAAGGGCAAAGCAGAAGGGGAAGGGTTAGTACCACAATCTGTTATTTATTTTCAATGCTCAAAAACCGTTCTTTGAGTAATGCATGTAAGTATAAGTATAGTATGATTTTGGGGTCAATTGTCATGAGACGTTTTGATGGATTGTTTTAATTTTCTAGTATACTTTTACTTTTTATGATTAATGTTAATTAATGTTCCAGCCACAGGCTACTAAAACAATTGTTTGAATATCATTGCATTGATTACAAGTCATTCATGTCAACAGTCATCTTAAATGTATAATACATTGAAGAGAAACCATCTGTTTGTACAGCCCCTTTGCCAATGGAAGACATTGCAAGAATGGCCGACGACTGTATGAAGGACTTTGAAGGAGATGACGACGACGACGACGACGACGACAACCTGGAAGATGACGAAGACCTTTTGGTTGGTTCTCATCCACACGCCGATGTCACTAAATAAAAGCTCACACTTGATCTCAGGCACGCGTAGTTAACATTAAATTACCACCTAGTGTTGGTCTTGCTGCTGCTTTGCGCCATTTATCCTCACTGTTGTTTTAAATCAGGCCGAGTTACAGGAAGTGGTGGGTGAGGAAACTGAGGATGCAATCATGGCTGACTCCACTTCGTCTGCCGCTGCCGAATCCTCTCCAGCAAACACACCAGGGTCCCCATCAACACAGGTGATGACTCATTCGTGTCAGCTTCCTCATACACTGAAAGGAAAGACCTGCAGAGGAATGGAGATAGAATGTTGTCCCAAGAGATCACCGGGAACATTATACTCATACTTGGTTAGCGTCGTAAACCAGTTTTGTCAGAATCGAAGCGAAAACAACTGGATTCTCTTTTGTTTCACTGTAAAATTACCTTTTTTTTTTTGTTTGGCCAAAGGGGATGACGGTAGCATTTTTATTTGATCATGAGATTTAAATTCACTTCATTATCATCATATTGGTTGTGTGTTTGTTGAAAGGGGAACGCCGCTTTTCAACCCCATCTCCATCTATCCACATTAGGGATATAGTGTGAAAAACACCTGCAGTTGTTGCTGATGCTCTCTTACCCCCCTTTCCACCAACACAAACCTAGTGCTGGTTCTGGGCTGATGCTAGTGCCGGTTCGCAGTTGCAAACCTTCTAAGAACCAGTTTGCTTTTCCACAGGCTAGAGAGCCACATAATTACACCACTGTATACATCTGTATATGTCTCCACTTTCCCAGCAATGGCCCAACTTCAAGCACAACAACAGTGTTTCATACTACCCACATTGAAAGCTAGTTCAAACTACCAATGATGATGATGATGATGATGGTGGTGGTGATATTTGGTGTACTTTCCCCCATACATTAGGAGTCAAAGCCCTCCGCAGCCCCAGGCAGTCTTCAGCACACCCTGGAGGAGAGGAGAGCCATGTACAAGACTGCCCTTGAGAACGCCAAGGCAGCTGGCGAGTCCTCCAAAGTCAGGAGATACGACCGAGGCCTGAAGGTGGGCAGGGTTTAATTACCAGGTGCATTCAGGCTGCGTTCAAAACAACTCGGAACTCTTAGATTTGACTGCTTGGGAATTTCCGGCCTCAATAGAGGATATCCAAAAGATGCATGCAGGAACCTTTGCATTTATAGTGAATGTTACTATGTATCAATAACTATCCCTAACCCTAACGCATTATAATGCAATATTGGAAAGAAAAAACTGATGTCAGCGCTGCTCACGTCTGTTATGAGCTTTGAAAGAACGGCCGCATTGTAATTGGTTTTGAACGCATCTCAACAACTCTTCACAAACACAAAATATGCTTCAGACGCTGGAGACCATGGTGACTGCCGTGAAAAAAGGACGCAGCGTGAACGAGGCAGAGATCCCTCCTCCGGTTTCCACCGGAGCACCGCGGCCTGAAGCGATGGAGCCTCCGCCACCCCCGGCGGCCCCAGAGCAGCAGGGGGAGCCGGAGGCCGCAGAGCCAAGCAATGAAGAGGAGTGCTCTTCTTCTGCTGCTGTGCCCACCGTGAGCAGCCTGCCTTCCCCTGCGGTGGAGGCAGAGCCACCCACTGGTAAGCACCGCACCGCTGACCCCAAATTAATGTAATGTCAGGAGGCTGTACGGATTTATTGAACAATTTTCAATATATCATATATCAACATTTTGTTAAAACCAACGATCAGGCAGACAATGTTATGACAACAGACTGACTGTGTGTGTGTGTGTGCGTGTGCCTGTGTGTTTGTGCGTGTGTCTGTGTGTGTGCGCATGTGTGTGTTTGTGTGTGTGTGCGAAAACAGGTAAAAAGTCACTAATAACAAAGCCTCCCGATTACTCTCGCAATTTAAAAACGTTGAAATCTT
>OMNS01086196.1:2802-14567 GCA_900303225.1 Laemonema laureysi
GTAAGCGTTAAGGTGAATTTACCTAAATCAAGTAGTTTGTCTTTTAACACAATAATGCAAATGCAAAATTGCACCTCAAAATTGCACCTCAAAATGTCTTCGGAATCCTGATTGCTTTTCAGTTTGTTCTGAAAACCTCCAAAAGTGTCACACAGTGCCTGTAACTGTCCAGCCACATTTATCCACAGAGCAAATGCATAATAATATTATTATTGATGTTATTTATATAGCGTGCTTCAAGGTGCTCAAATACGCTTTACAATAGCAGTAAAACACGAGGGGTGAAATACAATCCAGTGAAAATGAAGTCACATGTGCAAATAACTTGAGTCGGTCAAAGTGCTGCACAGCTTAGTCATCTGCAAAATAAAGTGCTGTACTTAAACATAACTCCTCTCTCCTCCTCCCTCCTCTTCCTCTCCTCCTCTCCTCCTCTCCTCCTCCTTTCTCCTCCTCCTCCTCTCTCCTCCTCCAGAGCTCCAGGACGAGGGGATCGGGGAGCAGGAGTCGGAGGAGGAGCTGGCCGGCTCGCGCTCGTCCTTGGAGCGCCACGGTCACCGCGGCAACACCACCGTGCACGTCTGTTGGCACCGCAACACCAGTGTGTCCATGGTGGACTTCAGCGTAGCCGTTGAGGTGTGTGTGTGTGTGTGTGTGTGTGCGTGTGCGCGCGTTTTGTCCCGTTGTATGCTTTGTTTTGTTGGTAGTTTGTAGTTTGTAGGGCTGTTTAACAATTTCTACGTAAAAGTAGGCCAACAAATATTTAAAAAATTTAAAAGATGTTTCTGCATAGAATATCACATTTAAACTGGAAAATGGAAAACACTATATGAACTATATACTGTATGTCTCTCTCTCTCTCTCTGCTCTCTGTCTCTCTCTCTCTCTCCCTCTCTTACAGAACCAGCTTTCAGGTAACCTGCTGAGGAAGTTCAAGAACAGCAACGGCTGGCAGAAGCTCTGGGTCGTCTTCACCAGCTTCAGTCTCTTCTTCTACAAGTCACACCTGGTGAGCGAGCAAATCACCAATTCATGACTCGATTCGTCAGCCGCCATCGGTACGATGCTCCGGGTCAAAGTGTTGAAGCCTGCCGTCAAAATGTGCCGAGGATCCACGTGAGCGCAGAGTAGCTCTGAGAACAAGAGATCAGTCCGTCAGTTGGACACACAAGGAATAAAATGGTAAAATATAAGGCCGATGGTTAAAAAGTCACATGGCAGAATTACAAGAATCATCAACTGACAGCCACTAAGTTAACTACGGCTAACCGTATTATAGGCAGATATTCAGAAGGTACAAGGAGGTGAGGGGTTTTGTTTGCAATCATTCTCTCTCGTAAAAATGCCGCCCCGACCCAATGGTGACGGAATGCTGCCCTAAGCAAACCAAGCTGACCAGCCAAGCCAAGCTAAGCTAAGCTAAGCTAAGCTAAGCTAACCTCCACACCCACTCCACCCTCCGCTGCAGGACGACTACCCTCTGGCCAGCCTCCCCCTGCTGGGCTACTCCGTGACGGTGCCGGCCGAGGCGGAGAACATTCACAAGGACTACGTGTTCAAGCTGCACTTCAAGTCCCATGTGTACTACTTCAGATCCGAGAGCGAGTTCGCCTTCGAAAGGTATCCGCCCGTCCGTCCAGTTCGTTTATTACTTAATTATTAGATATTAAACTAACTTTTAACTTACACTGGAACCGAGAAAGTTGCAATGCTCTTCTCACCTTCATGTCGCCTCTAGTGACTGAAAGTGGTTATTGCCTGGGAAATAGTTTCTGTCACAATTCCTCTTCTCCAGAAAGGACTGTGTAAAAATACTAAATGCTAAATAAAGTGAATATCATTAAAAATATAACATACACTAGTACAGCATGGCAATACAAAATATAGAAACATTTACACATAGCCACAAAAATATACAGAAATATACATAACATATTTACATAAAAACGATATACATACGCAAATATAAAGTGACCCAAGGTTATTGTTACTATGGATGAATGTGGTTTTGTTGTATTTTTAAAAAAAAAAGAAAAAAATAGATGTATTATTTTTCTATGAGCAATGTCCTCATGATGACCTCGTCTCCCCAGGTGGATGGAGGTAATCCGCAGCGCCACCTACTCTGCTAGCCGCTCCCTGACCACCAGCCGGAAGGACTTATACTGACCCCATCTCCCTCTCCCTCTCCCCCTCTCTCTCCCCCCACCTCTGTCTACCGGCATCACCTTTTTTTTCCGGAACTGTATGTTTTGTGGCCAGCAAGCCATTCTTCTCCGTTGACACAGGATACAGAATATAGACTCCTCCCCTCCACCTCCATGTTTCTCCTCTTTGTCTTCGCCACACATTGCTTTTAATCAAATGGGGCTCATTTTTGATAAAATTTTTGTCTAATGTTCATCTCGATCTAAACTGTCAACACATGAAATATCAACCTGCGTAGTTTTTTTTTTAATTTAGAGTTTTTTAATTGCAAGGTCTCCCCTGCGGGTGGCAGCACTGTGACAAGATTATCGTTGTCAAGTTGGCTTCCCCCTAGTGTCCACCATTTCTGACATTTCTGTATCCTGATTGCTGTACCGATGAGGGCTTTTACGTAGCTCACCGGAGAAAAATGCTGTTTATATTCAGTTTCATCCGACTTTACTTAGCATTTTCACGTCCTAAGAAAAGTTATTTTTGTACTGATACTGAGGGGGGTGGGGGGGGGGAAATATAATGTCACACTATCCTAATATAATGTCACACTATCCTAAAAAACAATGCGAAAGGTTCTACAAACACGATTACATGTTGACGCGTTAGCATCACCTTACGTTTTATTGTACTGTGTAAAATGTGTAGCGAAACGACACAATGGATCGCATGTCAGGTTTAGAAAGTAGAAAGCTATTCATCCCAAGAAATAGAAATATATATATATATATATTCTTTGCAGGTTCTCTTTACCTGGTTCTTTTGCAATATTTCATGCCAAACCCCTTCTTGGTAGAAATATGATGTAAGATGTAAATATGAAACATAGCCTAAATGAAAAATAAAATACCTAATCCAGGATGGGGAATAAGATT
Organism: Laemonema laureysi; assembly: GCA_900303225.1. NCBI lineage: Eukaryota > Metazoa > Chordata > Actinopteri > Gadiformes > Moridae > Laemonema > Laemonema laureysi. Next base: position 5,877 of record OMNS01086196.1, read on the forward strand.
ATCAGGAATACTGTGTGCATGGAAAACACAAACGTAGTATTCTGTTGAAATGACAATCCGTGGTTGAATATGAGTAAATGTGTACCAGTTTTGGGGCGTACATTTGACTTTTTTATTTTTTGTCAGACAGCTGTTTGACTTTTTTATTTTTTGTCAGACAGCTGTTTGATATGTTGTATTTCATACAGCGATGTGTGATACTTTGATACACTGTGAAATATTATATTCTTCGTTTCTATCTTTTATCTTGATGTACTTGTTTTCCAGTGCATTCGGTCTTGATTTTTTTAATCGTTATTTTTAAGAGGGCAAAAAAAAAATGTTTTCACGATTGCAACTCCGTAGTGACGCTGCCTGAGATTCCAGTGTTCCTTGGTGCCAAATGTTGTCGAGTCGTCTCTCAAGTTTCTGGATCCATCATCAAATACATATGTTAAAAACCCCCAAAAAACCCTGATATCACTGACTTGGTGAATCGATTAAAGAGAAATCTCGACTCACCTGTTTTATTTTTATTTTTTTTGTTACTATAGTATTGAAAGTATCATAGAAATCCGAAAATAATAATAATTATTATGATAAGCACTTTTCAAAAACAAGGTTACAAAGTGCTTTATATATATACAAGTTGTGGGTAACAGCTAAGGGACACATTAAAAGTGAATAGATGAACATGGAGAAGGAGCAGCAGGAAAGAAACAGGAACAGAATTATAATATAATATATGAAATTAGGAGTAAAATCAATCAATTAGATGTATGTAATTAATGATGGGAGGTAGGCGTTAGACATCTTGCTCAAGGATCCCTACAGCTAGGCTGTGAAACCACAACCTTTCGGCTGGGAGTCCAACCCCCAACCCCCACTAGACTATTTTGCCCCTCGTCCTCTCCACCCAGGAAGCACAGCAGGTGTTGGAAGGTCAAGGGGTCGTCGCCCAAAGATTGGACTTCCATCCCTTGCTCATTGTGGGCACCAACGTCAACATATCGGAAACGGTAGGCCTCTACAACAGCCAGTAGTACAGTACAATGGGCCCCCTTGTCATCATAGAACATGGAACCATGTGATATTTTTTTTAAGACAGTTCTGGGTGAAATTCCACTTCACCCAGAACTATTTGTCATTAGCCTGAGGGAAAGGTATTTGTTCTTCTGTAACTACATCACCAATGCGGCAACGCTTTCCATCACATATCATATTGTGCTATGTAGTCCTTCAGCAGACAGACACATTCATCCGGAGATTGAGATACATGTCATGTTAAGGAGCAGAGAGGAGGATTAGGAGAAGGGTGACTTTGCGTGTTGTCTTAACTGCCGATCGCCTGTCTTCTCTTGTCTTCTCTAGAGACCGCAGACACAATGGCGACAGGACGGCGCTGACAGAGCTAGCTTGATGAACGTCTCCTGTGTAAAAATACATAGACTGTGCACCTCAGGCTTCCAGAATAAGTTCCTGTGTCAGTCTCACCGGTAACAGTGGTGCCAACGGGCTTTGGCGGCATGACAGAAAAAACGCAGCCAATCGGAAATGAACCCGCTGGCAGAGACACACGACTGCGTGAGACGAGGGTGGAGCACGACCCCCAGGCGATCCTCGAGGTGTTCGGATGGCGTCAGAGGCGTGAGGAGTTCTCTCTCCCTTTCATCTGAGCCGACGGACTGATAAGTCGAACAGAAGGCTGGGTGGAGGGATTCAACTTCATTATCATTAAATTACCAGTCATTTCGCTCAATTATATACCAGCACAACTGTGCACCTTTTTTTTTTGTTGCCAAGAACCGTTGTATAAAGTAGTTGGCTGACTAACTTCTGTTCGAGCTGCCACAATGTTCTCTGTGAAACCAACTACCATCACATGTGAGTAAGACGGTGTCTATTCGGTTTTCCAGCTTACTAAATAGGTTAAGTACATTTTGAATTGAACGTATTGGTTTGGAAAGTGCTCGTTATGTATAGAGTTGCAAGGAATCTAATTTCTCGCCATTATGTTTGCAAGAAATGTAAAGTGTGACAAAGCAACCTGATTGCCATGATTTCCAAGTTTGTCTTTCAGCGGTGGCTGCAGCTTGTCTCTTGCCATCATGCGCGGCAGGTATTCCACAATTGTACAACAAGTATTATTATTGCAATTATTCACAACTATTTTAATTCATACTGTCGTATCAAATGCCTATCTAGCAGATTGTGTGCGTGTCCTATGTTCATGTCAATGTCAATGTGTTTTTTTCCACGTGGTTGTGTTCATCTGTTTCCTTTAGCAACACTACGCTACAGTGTGTCATGCCCTGGACATTTCAACGAACTGCGATGCCGTACGTATTCCATGAGGCCACAGATATACTTGCTTTTTCACCATGCGTTCGCGTAGACAACCGGCTGCGTCGTGAATGGAATTCGTTCACATAGGCCTACTTGCCTACGTGCTGGAGTGTTACTGGAGGATTCCACTAGACGCGCACCAGAGAACTCAGACCGTATAGAACTTCCTGGATTTGCATGACGTAAACAACAAATATGGTGACACTAGAGACATCGTAGATGGTATGTAAGGCCCCTAGCTTGTCTTCAAAATCTTCTGCCATTGTTGTCGCTGCTTACGTGCCTACTGACCCCTGACCCCACATCTCCACATCTCCATACTGGCCCTACACTGCCCCTACCGTCCGTATTGCATCTTGCAGACGTGTAGCACTAATTTCTGAGGACGTGCACAACCAGCACTCCAAACGGACACAGGATACGTGATGCAGCCATCATGTGCATGCGAACGTGTAGTTAAAAGCAAGTATATCGGCGTCCTTAGCGGATTAGCCTCAGCCTTTTATTTGTTATTTTTTGCATATGTTTTTGCAATAGGCTCTTTTATTTGCAAAAGTGTACTCTGAAGTCTGAATCTTCATATTGTAATGCACATGCCAACAGGGAGGGAAAGTGTAACAGCTCTCACTGCTGGTTGCGGGTGAATTGCGTTGATTTTCATTATAGATACCTTCAGGATAATTACATTAGAGACTGTATAAATGAATGTCAGAATTCATATTCATGGTTAAAAGGGTATATCTAGCATCCCTTTCCAAAACCGCAATGTTTTTTTTATTATGATAGCTCATAGCTTATTACTTTGTCTATCTGAAATGGGTCGCCAATTTCTTAGTTAATTTCGGAATTTAACTCGTATTAGCATTTTATTTCTTAAAAAGGTAAATGGGAAATTCAATGCGTTACTCACTCAGCTTTGGAATGCTATCACTACACGGCGTAGTGGTAGCCTGCTCATGTTCCGGCCCTCTTTCTCGTCGTTCTTCATCTCCACAGCTGAGGGCTATCAGATCCATGTGGGAAACGAACCAGAGCCTGCCGGTCCCTCAAACACTGCGATCTGTGGACACACAAACTCGCCCGTGTTGGACATCAAGAGTACCAAGTGTCAAGAATATGCTGTGCCATATTACGCTGGGTTGAAGTAAGACATTTAAAATAAATTAAAAGTTTAAAAACAAGGTTGATTCAGACTTTTCCATAATGGGAGTTAACAAGCACAGACAATGTTACTATTTTTTAAAAGATAACTTTTTTTCAACCTGGACCCTATTTTCCCATCATTTTGGGTCTAAGTGACTAATGCAGACAACAATGTTTGAAACCCTTTTTGTAACCCTTTAAGGCAATAGTGCTCCATCAATGTACGCCCTCTAAAAGTGCTTGTTTTTGCCACTGACAGGCTCAGATTGTTATTATAAGTGTCTGATAACATTATAGAAAGGATCCCTACAGAGAAATGCAACTTTTTCTTTACCTTTTGCTTGATCTGGTCTGTTTGTTATGTGTTGTGGCTATCCAAGGTACCAAGTAACACTAAGCTACGCTTTCTGTAGTCCAACACAACAAACTCTTGCTGCCACTCCTCTCTCCAACTTTCACTCACGTTTTCCACTCTTCCTGCAACAACTCAACTCACGCTTCTCCTTGAGCCAGACTTGGTGAGACACAATCACAAACAGATCGGATCAAGCAAAAGGTAAAGAAGTTGTATTTCTCTGTAGGGATCCATTCCATAATGTTGTCAGATACTTATCATAACAATCTGAGCCTTTCAGTGGCGAAAACAAGCACTTTAGGAGGACATGCGTTGACGAGGCGCGATTGCCCCAAAGGTTTACATTGCAGCCCATTTTGTGGCTGACGGCTGAAGCGCTCTTGCTCAATACTCGACCAATTTAAAAAATTGTTGTCCGCATTCGTCACTGACCCAAAATTATTCGAAAATAAGGTCCAGGTTGAAAAATCCCAAAGTTATCCTTTAATAGTAGTTAGGGTTAGGGTTAGGGTTAAGTATAATTATTTGAGAGATGTTTGGTTAACAAAGAGACTAGCCCAACAGTATAACCACCTTCATGTAGGTCAACAATGGGATTTTAAATTGGTCATTATAATATTGTCTGTTTGTTATATTCAGTTGTAAAAGTATGTTGAAGCGAGCTATAGCCCAGCGAGCATAGCCCAGCTATGTCGCCAAAGTCTCCTCAACCTCTGTGTATATTTTCTATGAGAGAGCGAGAGAAAGAGAAAGAGAGAGAGAGACTGCTGAGCAATTTCATTGCAAATCCACAACACAGTTATGAAATGGGATCTTATTAAGATGTCTTTCAAGATTATTGCGATCAAATAAAAAAGGTTAAAATCGATGTAATTGTCATTAATTATTGACTGCATGAACTGTGCTAGAACAGTGTTTTGAATAGATATGGTTATAAACTATACAACAGAGTACATTGTAGTACAAAGTATTATGTGCACTGAAACACTATATTAAACTATATCAAAACTCGCTATGGACAACTTAAAGCATTCTCTTACTGGGCTTTGAATGCAAATCACCACCAGAGGGCGACATCACTTCTTTAGAATCGAGATTGAATCGATGTAGCTGTCGCCAGCTCACGAAAGCGTTTGCTTCGCGGGGTTCTACGAAATTGCGTATTCAATGTACCAATTAGGTAGCTACATTTTGAGTAAATGGATCAACCAACCAATCACGTGATTGGTTGAAATACCTTGGATCCGGTTCTGGATTTCTGGATCTGGTTTCTCAAGATGTAGCTACCTAAGTACAGACGTGTAGGTTGGAGAATTCAAAAAATTGTGCAATGCAAGCCACTTGTCTGTCATGAGAGACTAATTTTCTATCTGTGATGGCTGGGATTACTGCATCCTGAATCGCCCACCATCCAACTGGCTGGAATGCCCAGAAGACTCCTCCTTCATCCAGATCAGCTATGAATGTCGAGAGCGAAAACCTGGTTAAATTTTTTTTTCTTATTTTAAGAAATACAATATAATACATCAGCATTGTGACTTTTCCAAGGATGGGTTGAGTTAAAGAAATGTCTTTATGGTATCATGGCAACAATCTGTTCAATTTGTCCTTTTCTTCAACTGTGGCAGACCTCAAGACCATTGTAGCATGTGCTGGGACGACCGCCAAACTGTCATGCGGTAGGCCTACGACTGCTGTTTTTCCTTCCAAAATTCTGAAAGTTGGGAAAGTGTGTCTTCCATTTGGTTCAACGTATCATCTTTCTCTCTCTTCCTCCCACGCAGACAAAGGAGTCATTAAATTGTTCAAGTACCACTATGGCCGACGCGACAGAAACGCTTGCACCACCGAGCCAACGGATGTATCCACTTGCTTTGACTACACATCTGACGGCTCATTGTATGCAGAGTATGTCACCTGCAATACTAGGATACACTGTATAAATGCATGTCACAACTTAAATGATACACTCACTTTTTTTTGTCACAATCATATGCATTTTCTTATGGTGTCCTTGAGGATATGGTAAGCCTGTGTAAACCTCACTTGCTACAGATGCCTCAACAGTGGCTCAGGAGGTAGAGTGACTGTCTGGTAACCGGAAGGTTGCTGGTTCGATCCCAGACTCCTCCTAGCCAAGTGTCCAGGTGTCTCTGAGCGAGATGCCTAAGACTGCTCCCGACGTGGTTGACACCGCCGCTGGAGTATGAATGGGTATTAATGAGTATGAATGGGTGAATGGACAAATTGTGCTTTGGATAAAAGCGCAATATAAGCAGTCCATTTATCTGTCAACTGGCTGAGATGTTGCATGGTTTGACCTCACTTGGCCTCATGGCTTTCAATCCAGTTTGAATCCTTGCTGCTGTGTTGCTTGTAACACGTGACCTGGAGACCCTCCTCTGTCTAGACCCACTCCAATCATAGAACGGTTACATGCAACCAGGGCCCCTTGCCTAACACCCATTAACCCCATTATATGAGGTGTACTCTGCCTTTTATAAAGATTGTGTGTGTTGATGAGCTTTTAGTTTTGGTCGCTAGTGTCATGGTTTTCTGATATTCATGTTGAAATACGTGATAGAAACTCTTCCTAGACACTCTCAAACCATTCAGCCATATCAAAACTTTTCTCAATGTTTAATCTGTGAACCTTTTTTTGTGAATTACAAGTGAAGGAGTGGAAACCCTCTGGAAAGCAATCAAGACGCTAACTTAAAGTGCTCACCAATTAAGATGCTTGACGACACTTGGCGCCTAATAGTCACACACAACTTGTATAACTCTGAGGGACATTTACTCTCCACAGGTGTGAGCTAAAAAAGGAGTGTGAGCTCTTCGTAGGACCTGATCTGTCGAAAGTGATGTGTGGTGCCCCTCCCCACTATCTCACAGTGAGCTATTTTTGCCAGGACTAAATGTCTCCAAAACCCTTCTGTGAGTATACCACACCCTTCCCTCAATGAGATCATACAATGAAATCCCCCAATGGTTCCTGTGCAGAAAAGGATGATGGCAGTTCTCACGGTATGTTATTCTGTGTTTCAGTTGTGGCAGTGAAGCCACAGAAGATGGAGAGAACACCACAAGATCTCTTTGCTTCATTTCCTGTCTGTTTGATTTCTGCCCGTCCTACTCTAGGACATCTCAACCTCCCTGTTACTGCATTAGTAGTCTCACAAATCAGACTTTATATTCATAATGATATAATGTCTGATAGCAGACGAGCTCAAATCTGGGTGAATGGGGCGTTTCACTTTCATATTTGCTTCAACCAATCATGTTGATGGGCTAGCACTAACTCAGCCAGCACTAGTAAACTGTAAAAAAAAGTGGCTGTAGAAGTTTCAAATCATCACTGTATAGTCTGGCCACTGTAGAAATACAGTTATTAAAAAAGCGTCATCACTCGCATAGAATATCTGCGTAATGAAACCCCCCCGTACCATTCCCCTGCTTTCTTTTCTGTCATAGCAGATCCAATGACTTTTACTACTTACTACTTTTAATAAATTGAAATATTGCATACGATCTGGAGTACTTCAGTTGTCTAATGCAAGTTATTTTTGGACATATACATTTGGCTCATAGTTGGTAATTAGTGGACAATAAATCACATAGTGTTGTGTTTTGGCTTCCCCAAGTGGACATGAGAGGAAGCTGAAATCTGAAACCCAGTGTATGTGTGTTGTTAAGGGTTTTCTGTAAAACGTAAAGTCAGAGATAGACTGCAAACATCAATACGAACCACCATTATAAAGTACTTTATTATGTAGTAATATTTGCCATGCACACTCACTTACTCACTGTTACTTAATTGTAGAATTGCTTAAAGCAATAATTCACCCATTTTGCATATTTGGCTTAAAATTCACTACTCCATCATCAAACACATGCAAAAAGGCAGTTTCCAAAATGTTGTGACCCTTTGTGTAGTTTGACCGTGGCCCATTTTGACCTCCATTCACTGTAGCTTACGGAAATTACCTGAATATGTACTACAGACTGGTACTGTATATATTATTCATCAATAAATATTTTCCACACTGCTGCATTTTACTTTTACGATTATTTCACAGTAAAGACAAATATTTGAATCATTATGCTCTGACCATGTATAATGTATGATTTATTTATTTATTTAAATATTTGTACACCTTAATTACTGTCGGAAAAAAAAGAAAAGTAAAGTTAAAAGTATAGTTGAACCATGGTAAATGTCTGTGTGCTGTCTGTGGTAGATAGATAACCATTTGGGCTTACATATCTATATTAGTTGATTGATTTGTGTGGAGCAGTGTTCATAAGTAATGGATCCTGATACAGCTCCACCCCAGATCATCCTGTGTGAAGAATTGCAACATGTCATGGCGGTGTACTTCCAGAAAACATACTGCTCTCACTTCCTTCCCCCCCCCAGTGTGGAGCATGGTGGAGTGTGGAGGCAGAAATCAGCTCTAAAGAAATGTAAGTGTCTGTTAAGTTTGATTCATCACAACACGAGCACTAACTAACTATTTAGATGGAAAGTCCATCATGTATCTCAATAATCATAATAATATGATCTAACAATACTAATATTAAGCAGGTTACTGTAAGGTTAGCTATGGTTTAACCCTATAATGGGATGTTGGATTCTCCTAAGACTTAGGCCATTTTATTTGTTATTTGTTATTTTATATTTTATTTGGTATCTTTATATGTAGAGTTAAATGTGACATTTCTTCAGTAAAAAAAATATTTTACTGAAGTTGGTGAATATAAACATTTAGTGGTGGATTTTTTGGTGAATTAAATTATGTTTTAGTCCTAAAAACAGTCAAACAATGAATATTGTTCACAATCGCAATATATCCTACATGTATCAA